>APFE030261644.1:0-84741 GCA_000404065.3 Pinus taeda
CGTAGCCCCTCCTTTGTCTGCTTTAAGGACCACAATATCATCATTCTGATTTAAGGACTTTAAGGCATCAAACTCTTCTTTACAAAGGTTTCTTCGAGGGGGTTTAGCCTTCCTAAGGACCACAGCACAATCTTGCCTGATGGTGTCCTTAATATTATCAGGCATATCTCTAATACCGTGCTCCACGTCACAAATAATGTCATCTACAGGGATTTTTCTAGGGGCAAGGGCAAAGTTCAAGCCCTTGTTTAAAAGACCAAAAACGGACGGGGAGAAGGAATAGCTTGAAAGGTTAACCACCTTACTATTCCGCGAGGACGAGGGAAGAGAGACCTTTTTGCAGAGGTCCTCATGCACATTAATACTGACGGGACTCTTATTTCCATTAGGATATATCATACTCATATTAGAATCATGTACTTTATCTTCATTAATACTAAGATTATTAATGCTATTATTAGGAATCCTGTAATTATTATCTATCTCGTTATTAATGTCAGATTCATTATTATTAGAAATCTTACTATCATTAATTATTTCTTTATTAATGTTGTTGTATGCCTCATTATTATTTTTAGAATTATGTGAATTATTAACTATATTATTATAAATACTATTATCAGACTCTTTATCAATATCCATCTCTTTATTAATGTTATTGTATGACTTATTATTGTTCTTAGAATCTTGTGAATTAATAAATTTATTGTTAAAAATACTATTATTATAAAAATTGTATTGATTATATGTAGTAATCTTATTCATATTCCCTTTATTATATGATTTGTCTTTATTAGTAATATTCTTATTGTCATTATATAAATTGTTCATAATAATATCATTGTTTATATTGTTGTTTTTAGAATCGTAAGAATTATTAATTTTATTATTATACATATTAGTATTGTATTGATTATCCGTAATAAACTTATTCATATTCTCATTATTATTAACTTCATGTTTGTAATATAGACTTCATGTTTGATTTTCTACAACTAATTAACTCATGGTGAATTAATTAATTATTTTACAAACAACCGCTAAGATCAACTTCAAATTTTTACTTCTCTATTTTAGTTCAGGGACTAACTAAAATAGGAAGGTATCTTGAAATTCTATTTATAGTAGTACTAAATTTAGCACTTCTATATTTAGCGTTTCGTGTTGCTATTTTCAACAAGTCCGGTCATTTTGCACGCAACTGTCAGAACCCAACACACCAAACCAATATTGCCGACAATTTGATCATGTAATAGAAGATTTCCCAATGCTGATAGCCAAAATGCAGGAGAAGAAGGCACATACGACTACACAAAACATTAAGATGATGAGAGTAGAGCCTCGCAAAGAAGAGCCTAACATAAATATTGTAATGTGAAGTGGATAGGAGAGGATAAGGGAAAACAACTTGAAATTGAAGGATGGCTATGCAAGGCTGGTGAGAAGAAAGTTGGATTTGATCTTAATCAGGCTAAAGAAACTTTTATGGAGGCCAAGAAGAACTTTGTTGAAGCTTCTATGTTAGGAAATTAGGAGAAATCGACTGGAAACAATGAAGCACAGGACATGGATCCTTCGCTATTGGCTACTTTTCTATTAAACTTGTATGAAGCTGTTGTGGGATAGGAAGGCGATGGAAGGGCTCCAAGAGATAATTGACAACTGTACGGGAAAATCAAGACTACTCCCAAACAACACGTTGTGATGAAATTGGGTAAACATAAGAAGCAGACAGGGCATGAAATGAGGCTGACCGCGCAGATTGGAGAATAGGAAATGGATCAAGTCATCCTGGACTTGGGATTTGATGCGAACGTGCTGCCAAAGAAGACATGGGAAAGGATGGGGAGACCTGCTTTAATATGGTCTCCTATACAACTACTTATGGCCAATCAACAAAAGATCATTCCTATGGGGTGCATGTACGAGGTAACAGTAGACATTGAGGGAGCAAGTGCTTTGGCCGACTTTGAAGTAATTGAAATAGTGGATGACAAAAATCCTACCTTGCACTATTAGGAATTGATTGGTTCTTCGACATGGATGCGGTTATTAATGTTAAGAAGCGCCAAATGGTGTCTGAGAGGAAGGAGCTTTGGGTAATTGTTCCATTGGGCCCATCTCGCAATACACGAAATGAGTTTGTGATTATGAAGAAGAAGACGATCTGGATTAGATATATAAGATCACTACGTGTAATGAGGACTAGATCAGTCCTACAGTGGATGTACGGATCACATGGGATAAAGATAGTTCATGCACGTTGGATTTAGATGAAGAACTCGAGCACTAGCAGAATAGGTTGCACGAAGTATCAACACTACATTGCAATATGATGACAAAATCGCTTTGGTGTGTATCCACAGAGGTAATAAATCTTCCTCATTATGATGGCTTATATGATGTTATTTTGTTTCTAGATAAGTTTGAAAGGGAGGTGCCAGAAGAGCATCAGTTCCAGGATCTCGATATGGCGTTGTGCGCTACGCCTGTCTTTTGGTGGGGTACTCATAAGGATAGCTTTGCAAATTGGAAATATACATGCGAATGATGAAGCTAAGGTTTGGGTATGCTAACACTCATATGACCGAGAAATACACTGGAAAAGATGATCCACGCGAGCATCTGGTGTGATGGACTAAAGTATGGGGAGAGAACCCTCAACTTGAATGGGTACACATTTTATATCACACATTGGATACCATTCCAATGAACTGGTATTTGGAGACAAAGCTACGCCATGGAAAAACCGCATGGGATATCCTCAAGGAAAGTTTTTTGTTGACCTTCATCTTTGAGGATGGATTTGAATGCTTGATGAAACACTCCAAGAAATTAAGACTACAATCTTTAGAAAGCCTGAGGATCTAGTGGAATGGATTCAACCAGATTGGAATATGCAGCTGCACCATGCACTGGAATGCTATAATATGAATGTCGAAGAATAAGAAAGATGACCCTCGAAATATCAACATTCTGGAGTCTGAAGGACAACGCAAAGTTGAAGGACCCAAAGCAGAGATCCCTGCCATTACAGAACCTTTGAAGACTAGACATGTAAAAATTGGGTCGAATGAACAACTAAAGTTTGCGAAAATAGGCGACTACTGGGACAAAGATATAGTTGAGAAGATTGCAGAGCTACTGCGCGAGTATCAAGACTTGTTTCCCACCAAGTTCTCAAATATAAAGGGGATCGTAGGGGATCTGGGCATAATGAACATCACCTTAAAGCCTGATGTGAAGCCTCGTGAAACAGAGACCCTACCATCTAAATCTCAAGTATAAGGAGAAGGTACGCAAAGAGCTGGACAAAATGCTGGAGGTTGGAATCATCGAGTTGGTGGAAGAGTCTGATTGGGTGAGCCCTATGGTTGTTCAGGAGAAGAAGCAACAAGATGAAATCAGGATTTGCGTAGATATGAGAAATATCAACGATGCATGTATTCATGACCCATTTCCAACACCATTTATAGATGAAGTCCTGGAGAATGTTGGAGAGTAGGAAGCCTCTTCGTTCATTGGTGGGTTCTCGAGGTACCATCAGATTAAGATCGAGCCCACGATCTTCTCAAGGGTCGTAATTGAAACTTTTAAGGAATTCATCCATAAATTGTTAGAAGCTTATTTTCATGACTGGACTGTGTTTGGGTTAGTAAAGTGCCACGTTGCAAGTCTGGGCCTTATGTTGGATACCTGTCACAGACATTAGATTCCCTGAATTTAAAGAAATGCATTTTCTGTGTCTCGTATGGGATATTGTTAGGTCATGTGGTTTTCAAGAAGGGGTTTTTGGTACAAAGATAGTAGTTATTGTCAATTTGGAGGCCCTGAAGAATGTAAAATAGCTACGCGTGACACTCGACCATATGAGGTATTATAGAATGTTTATTAAGGCATATCTGCAAATCTGTTAAAATTGGAAACTATGGCCAAACTCCATGTGAGTCATATTATTCATGGCTGATAATATTTTTATTAGATTCCTCTCTTCGAGAGGTGTAGGATTGATCTAAATATCATCCAATTCTAATAAATATTTATGGAGATATGAATTTATTTTGATTATGGAATAATTATCAAGCCGACAAGCAACTCATGTAGGCTCAAAAGCCCAACAGTCGCATCTATTCAAGCATCAACAGTTGTGTATAAATACAAGAGGTATTTTTCTCATTTGGATACACTCATCTCATCACACCTCTCTCTCTCCTACGCAAAAAAGAGGCTCTTCTCCTACTGCGCAAAAGAGACTCTTCTCTCACATGTGTGGAAGGAAGGACACGGATTTAGGGTTGCAACTGCATATCGGAATTTTGACCAGCGTTGACCATCCTTCTCTCTCTCTAACCCACACTATAGGTGGATCTGACTCTCCTCTCAAGGTCGCATTTTTTGGTGGTGGAATCAAGCTGATCTGATGGTCGGTTTGCAAGATATTATCTGCCCTAGTTGAGGGTTGATTTAGGGTTTGCTGCTGCTGATGTAAATCATATTTATGTACTATTTCTCTTTGCTGAATTATTGAAGATAAAAGAAGATTTGATCAAAGGGTTTCCCCATATTGGGGTTTTTCCCTGGCTAGCCGCCACATATTGTATCTCTTGTCTTGGCTTGTTTTCTGTCGATCGTTTAATGTTCTATTTGCACTTTATGTACATGTGATTGCTAATCTGTGGATAATAATCAGAAAGATAAGTAAACTGCTATAAGAATAGAACATACCATAACTTAACATGGTATCAAAGTTGAGGTGAAGACAAAGCCCGAGCCAGAGCAAGAGCAATCATTGAAGAGAAGATTGGCAAGGATATCCTAAAAGAACTATGGGGTCCTCAACAATCTTCCCTGCCGAAGACAAGTTCCATGAGAAAGTTGACTATCACAGATGGAAGATGTCTCTCGATCTAACCTTAGAAGATCAAGGAGTGTTGGACCATGTGAGAGGCAATATTGTTGAGCCTCCATCAAATGCACCTGCTGCTGCCAGGAATAAATGGAAAACCGGCGAAGTAAAAAAAAAGATCATTCGGGACTCTATCGACAAGCGCTTGGTGGCCTACATCTTCAAACTGAACACCTCCAAGGAAATCTACTATAGACTGGTGAGTTTATTTAAATTTAATGATGCAAATCAATTTTTGTTTCTTAGAAATAAGCTAAAGGAAATTAAGAAGGGCTAAGATGAGAGTATGCAAGCATACTTCTTAAGAATCACCAAGATCAGGAACGATTTCCTATCTATTGGAGAGACTATTACTGATAGGGAAATGGCACTCATGACTCTTGGAGGATTACCATCCAAATGGTATGTGTTCAGGACTACTCTTCTGAACAATAATGTAATTCCTGGTTTCGATGAATTAATGGCTAGATGCATTCAAGAAGAAACAAGGGTAGAAGAGCAAGAAATGCCCATGCCTAAAGGTCCTCCTGCTGCCTTTTCTTCTCATGCTAAGAAAAGTAATAATTCTGGGACTAAATAAAAAAGAAAGGCTGGACCTAAGGGTGGAAGAAAAGGACAATGTTACATTTGCGATAAAGCAAGTCACTATGCAAGGGAGTGCCTTGATAGAAGGGACTCACATCAGGACGATGATCAAAATCCCTCTCATGGCTATCAAAGGAATGAAAAATCTAATAGCAGAGGTAAAAGGAGTGTTGGAAGTCAAGGAAGAGGACAATCATTCAAGAAGGCTAGAAATTCCAGGTATGAATCTAACACCGTTGACAAAAAGCAGGATGAATATTATCTACCAACTGCTCTATCTACCTCTGCTCCTTCAGACTCAGTGGGAATTTGGCTCATTGATAGTGGTGCCTCAAGGCACTTCACAGGTTACAAAGAAGTTCTCCATAATCTGATAGAGAAAGAAACTAACTTGGAAATTGTCCTTGGAGATAATATGAAATATCCCGTGAAAGGTGTAGGCAATGTCTCTCTTAAATTGAATCAAGATAATACGATCCACTTACAAGATGTATTATATGTGCCTAACCTCAAAAATAACCTGGTGTCCATTTTGGCAATGGAAGACAAAGGCTACAAGGTGGCTTTCATCAATGGCAAGGTACATGCATGGAAAAACAATATTAAAGATGCCTTCACTCTTAGGTTACAAGTTGATTCATTATATCAGGTCGGAGGAAGTCCGCTAGGTGTCATGTCTTGTGACGCATCTCAAGCCTTGATTGAGAATCAAAGGACTGATAATGGAACTGAATATGAATCTAACGAGTTTCATGACTTTTGTAAAGAGGCTGGCATTAAGAGGGAGACTACTACACCATATACTCCTGAACAGAATGGTGTGGTGGAAAGGAAGAATCGTATGATTGTGGAAGTTGTCCATGCCATGCTCCATGATCAAAGACTTCTGAAGTTTCTATGGTCCAAAGCTGCAAACACCATTGTATATGTACAAAACCGACGCCCTCATCAAGTATTGGGTTTCAAGACTCCTAAAGAAATGTTCATCGGTAAGAAACTTGACGTATCTCATTTTAGAATTTTTGGAAGCCCTGTATATTCTCATGTGCCGAAAGAGAAAATGAATAAATTGGGTTCATTTGGAAAGAAAGGAATCTTCGTGGGCTATGGTGAAAATACTAAGGGCTATAGAAGCGATGTAGCCGATCAAAGGGAAGTCGTGATTAATCATGATGTCACCTTTGATGAAGATATGGCTCTCAGCAAGGTGAACAATCTTCCTACAGTGAGGAGCTCTCAAGAAGCTGACACCAGGGAACCGAAAGAAAAAGAGTATGACGAGATATTTGCACCTGTTGCCAGATATACCACCATCCACTCGATCAGAGCCCTTGCGGCTTCACAAGGATGGAAACTACATCAGATGGCTGTTAAGACCACGTTCTTGCATGGTTCGATCAAAGAAGAGGTCTACGTGGAGCAACCCGAAGGATTTGAGATCTGTGATCGAAAATCTCATGTATGCAAGTTGAAGAAGGCTCTCTATGGGCTGAAGCAAGCACCCCGAGCTTGGTATGAGAGGATCGATAGCTAATTGATGAAGCTGGGATTCACTAGGAGTGAAGCTGATCCTAACCTTTACTTTAAGGTTGAAGATGACAAACCTCTCATACTGGTGCTGTACGTGGATGACCTCTTTCTAACAGGTGCACACCCTCTCATTCTCAAATGTAAGAGGGAGTTGGCTTCTAAATTTGAAATGAAGGACCTAGGACTGATGCACTATTTCCTAGGACTTGAAGTCTAGTAGAAGCCAAGGGAAATTTCCCCATCTCAAGCAAAATATGTGGTGAATATATTGGAAAGATTCGGTATGGTGGATTGCAAGCCTGTTACTACCCCGATGGAGCTTGACTTTAAGAAGTTAAGCAATAGTGTTGCTGGACCTATTTTATGAAATGCCACCGAGTATCGTCAACTTATCAGAGAATTAATTTTCTTAGTGAACTCCCGTCCAAATATATGCTTTGCAGTCAACATATGTTTGAATCTCACCACATACATTGGATTGGTGCCAAGAATCTATTAAGATATATTCGTGGCACAATTACATGTGGGCTGAGATACACTGCCGGAGATGTGAGACTACTTGGATACATTGATGCTGATTGGGCAGGCAGTGTGGTGGATCATAAGAGCACTTCCGGGTGTTGTTTCTCCTTGGGATCTGCTTCAATATCTTGGATGAGCAGGAAGCAGAAGTTGGTGGCTCTAAGCACTGCGAGGCAGAGTATATTGCTGCTAGCATGGCCTCTTGTGAGGCAGTCTGGTTGCGAAAGCTCTTCAGTGAGCTATTTGGATTTACATTGGATACCACCATGATCCTATGTGAAAACCAGAGTGGGATTCGTTTGTCAAAGAATCCTATATTTCATGATCACTCCAAGCATATCAATATCAAGTACCACTATATTCGAGATATGGTGCAGAGGGGAGCTATAAGTCTCCAACATATTGGTAGAAATGAACAGGTCGCCAACATTCTGACAAAGCCCCTAAGAAAGGTCAAATTTTTGACTTTCTGAGAACGACTTGGTGTCGTTCAAAAACCCTCTGATGAGGGTCTTGTATGATGTATGGAGCTCTTGTAGCTTCGGGGGGGAGTGCGGGGTACTTCTTGGAGCGACATATGACCACAGGGTAAAAGAATCAAAACTTTCCCTATAATACCCAATGGCGATTATGTAGTAGGATGATTAGTTCTCCTATGAGGTCTGGATGATGTGTTTTCAATGACGATTATGTAGTAGGATGATTAGTTCTCCTGTGAGGTCTAGATGATGTGTTCTCCATGACGATTATGTAGTAGGATGATTAATTCTCCTGTGAGGTCTAGATGATGTGTTCTCCATGACGATTGTGTAGCAGGATGATTAGTTCTCCTGTGAGGTCTCGATGATGTGTTCTCCATGACGATTGTGTAGCAGGATGATTAGTTCTCCTGTGAGGATAGGATTGATTAGTTCTCTTGTCGAGGCATCCTATCCATGCAGTCTGGGACTCATGGGAAGTACCTCTCATCTGATCAATGAGCAGGGAAATGAGGATAGGCACCATAGTAGTACCAATGGACGCATCGTTGTATCTACCGTACTCCCTATGCTAGGATGACCTTCATTGATCTGAGATCAATGATACTAGTTTGGGACCAGTGGTAGGAGTTGTACCCACCATGATGCTGACTTCGGGTAGGTTGAGACTAGTCTAGGACCAATGGTACATACTCTGAGACTGACTTCGGGTCAGTGGAGGACTGGTCTAGGACCAATAGTAGGAGTGGTACCTACTACGACATTGACTTCAGGTCATTTGAGACTGATCTAGGACCAGTGGTACATACTCTGAGACTAACTTTGGGTCAGTGGAGGACTGGTCTGGGACCAGTAGTAGGAGTGGTACCTACTATGATGTTGACTTTAGGTTGGTTGAGACTGGTCTAGGACTAGTGGTACACACTCTGAGACTGACTTTGAGTCAGTGGATGATGATACTGGTTTGGGACTAGTGGTAGGAGTTGTACCCACTATGACACTGACTTCGGGTCAGTTGAGACTAGTCTGGGACCAGTGGTACACACTTTGAGACTGACTTTGAGTCAGTATGATACATCCTCGATCATTTCTTCTTCTTCATAATTAAGAAGAGTAGAGCAGAACAGAGCAAAGTAGGTAGGATAAAGCAGAGCAGAGCAGGGGTCAAGCTGTACAGGGCAGTGCATTTGATGGATGAATAGTAGCGACCGACAGACGAATTGCGATGGAGTTCTCCCTAGTTGAGAGGGAATGTTAAAATTGGCAACTAGGGCCAAACTCCATGTGGGTCATCTTATTCATGGCTGATAATATTTTTATTAGATTCCTCTCTTCGAGAGGTGTAGGATTGATCTAAAGATCATCTGATTTCGATAAGTATTTATGGAGATATGAATTTATTTTGATTATGGAATAATTATCAAACCAACCAACAACTCATGTAGGCTCAGAAGCCCAACAGTCACATCTATTCAATCATCAACAATTGTGTATAAATACAGGAGGTCTTTTCCTCATTTGGATACACTCATCTCATCACATCTCTCTCTCTCTCCTGTGCAGAAAAGAGGCTCTTCCCTACTGCGCAGAAAGAGACTCTTCTATCACATGTGTGGAAGGAAGGACACATATTTAGGGTTGTAACTACAGATCAGAAGTTTGACCAGCGTTGACCATGTTTCTCTCTCTCTGAACTGTGATGTAGGTGGATCTAACTCTCCTCTCAAGGCCGCATTTTTTGATGGTGGAATCAAGTCGATCTGACGGTCGGTTTGCAAGATATTATCTACCCTAGTTGAGGGCTGATCTAGGGTTTGCTGCTGCTGATGTAAATCAGATTTATGTACTATTTCTCTCTGCTAAATTATTGAAGATAAAAGAAGATTTGATCAAAGGTTTTCCCCATATTGGGGTTTGTCCCTCGCTAGCCACCACATCTTGTGTCTCTTGTCTTGGCTTGTTTTCTATTGATTGTTTAATGTTCTATCTGCAGTTTATGTACATGGGATTGCTAATCTGTGGATAATAAAAAAGATAAATAAAATGATATAAGCATATAACATACCATAACTTAACAAAATCATTGCACCAATGGAGAAGTTGTTGAAGAAATACGCGACATTTTACTAGGATGAAGAATGTCAGAACAATTTAGATATTTTAAAGAACAAGATGGTCACTTGACCCATTCTAGTATTTCCCGATTGGAAAAAGGAGTTTCATGTGCATGTGGATGCTTCTTGTATTGCACTAGGTGTGGTACTGACCCAACCAAGTGAAGGCGATATTGATCACCCTATAGCGTTTCAAGTAGGAAGTTGTCTAAGGCAAAAAAGAACTATTCGACAATAAAGCATGAAGGAATGACTATGGTCTATGTGCTACAAAAATTTCGACATTACCTGTTAGGCACGCACTTCAAAATGTATACAAATCACTCCGCTCTCAAGTACTTGGGTAAAAAGACTGTGTTGGGGGGGTGGGAAGATCTATCGGTGGCTATTTCGTTTTCAAGAATATGATTTTGAGGTGATTGTGAAGCTCGAACAATTGAATGTAGGGCCGGATCACTTATCCAGAATTGATATAGGCGAAGAACCCACTAGTTTGGAAGAAGGACTGCTGGATGCACAAATATTTGTTGTACGTGTAGTAGATGATCACTTTGCTGACATAATCTAGTTTTTAACCACGGGCACAACCCTTGAGGGATATTCTACGCAACAAAAAAAGGTATTGGTGCTCTGCGTGGTTGATTTCTCTTTGATCACTAGACACTTGTATAAGATGGACTCTGATGAAATACTGCGTCGATATGTTCCAGAGTTTAAACGATCTAGAATCCTCACCGAAGCACATGGAGGAGTGGCGGGAGGACACTATGCCGGTAGAGAAACTGCACAAAAGATTCTGCGAGCAAGATTGTGGTGGCCGATGGTGCATAAGGATGCTAAGGCATATTGCAGGGCATGTGATGCTTGTCAAAGGATGGGGAAGTCATCGCATAGGGACAAACTGCCCTTAAACCCACATATTTATTTACAGGTTTTTGATAAATGGGTGATTGACTTTGTGGGTCCGATACAGGCACCAGGGAAAAAGACAAGCGCACAATACATTATTACTGCAACTAAGTATTTAACGAGATGGGTGGAAGCATAACCAGTCAAATACTGTAGCATTGTTATAGCTGCAAAATGCCTTTTCGAGTTTGTCTTAAGTTAGTTTGGGTGTCCGTTGACGGTGTTGGATCTGCCAACATGTGAAGGGGATTTACCCGGTAAGAAGTCCCATTTAGACCTCAGACCGTTTGGTGTAGGAGTTCCAGTAGTGGGTCATAAGAGAATGCCTTGACCATGATGTCACACAGAGGCAAGTAAGATAACTCTGTCAGTAGCAAGGGTGTGACTGATGCAGTGAGTCGAGGAATGAGTATGAGAGGTTCCAACACTTTAAAGGGACAGGAAGGTGAAGGAAATGTTTTTAAAATGGAACCCGTTGAACTGGGACTGGTTAGGTCTAAACAAACCAGTTTTAGAAAAATACATTAAATAATTAATTTTTAATGAAACAAAACTATTTTTAAGATTTAAAACCATGATTCCAAGCCAATAAAGACAAAATATGCAAAGTTTTCTCGTTTATATACCATGTAAAGGTGAATATATCAAAATGGAACCAAGTGCAATACATATCATCGACAAAATAGTAAAATACATAAGCAATGACTCAAATAAACAATTTGTTTGGTTTGCAATTTTATTGCCATAAAAAACCCTTTATCTTTCACTAAATCACCACGATGAAAAGATATGGTTGTTCATTAATAATGAAAAATGGTTCACCTGCCTCCACCATGTTTGGATCTCTGAGATCATCAAAGATAGACCCTATAATGCTTTCTTTATGCTTCATGAAATGGTCTTTGATGCTGATTGGAATTGGAGTAATTGAGTATGCCAATTAGACATTTCTCTATTAAACTCTCAATATCCATGTCAGAGATAGGATCTCAATAAACAAACCAGTAATACAAATGCTATCTATATCTTACAATAAAAAAAGTGTCAAAATCCTCATCCTCTTGGCCATCATGCTCTTCATTACATGAGGGAATGATAACACCTAAAAGGTTTCCATCTTTAGGATTCTTCTACAAAATATGCCCTCTCCAAATCATTACTAAATTTAGAAAGTTGGAAGGGAATATGACTTACCAAACCCTTGCCTTCATGCAAGTGTATCTCGTCATCACAATGTGCTTCATTTGAGACATGATGACATGCATACTATTTAATATAAACATGGGGTGCTACAACAAGGCCTTCGTCACACTTTTCTTCCTTGGATCTGAAATATCATGCATATATGGTTCAACTGATGAGAGAGAATGCTAGTCATCCTCATACAATTCATTTCCAAGCTTCCAATCATGTCAGAGATAGGATCCCCACAAACAGACTAACAATACAAATGGTGGAGGCTGGCATGGCAGCTAACCGGCCGGTTTATGATTGAACCGGCCGGTTTGACTACAAACTGATGGTTTTGTCCTAAACAGGCTGGTTAGGAATGGTTAGGGCCAAAACTTCGCCACATTTCCTTCCTGACTGGGTTTTTCAGCTAGTTCAAATCAGTGGCCTTATTGATCAATCGGTTAGACCGGTAACCAGTTATTTAGGTTGGTTTTAAAAACACTGGGTGAAGGTGAGTTCCAGGTTGAAAGGGATCAGTCCCAACTCGGCTAGGAACACACAACGCAAAGGAAATGCACAACTTCCGGTAGAGTAGTTGACACGGATGTGACAGTCACAACATATAAGGTAAGATAACACGAACAACACTCACGGATCAATCTGAGACGAGTGTGACAATTGATATAACAAGGTTAAGGGAAAGGTATGTCTGATGTCCGGAAGAGAAGTCGACACAGACAGTGACAACATTAACAACATATGAAACACATTAACAACAAGATTCATATAATTGCACACAAATAAGTTCATATATAAGTACGTAAGTTAAACAACATATATCATTAAGGCAACTGGAACAGTCTAACTACAATAACAACATATGCATGAAAATGGGTTGGCTCTTATTATTAAAGAAGTGTAAGTCACAATCATACAATACACCATATAAACCTACTAGCCCCATCAGTGGAATGTTACAACCACATCTGCCTGCTCACCCAAAGAGATGTACTAGTTCGTGCAATGGAGAAGCCAAAGTGTGCTTCAATACTGTCCAAGCCTTCTTCAAGATAGTCTTAGTAGAAGCTTGGCTAACCAAAAGCATATACAATTTGTTATGAGGGAATATTTATGGCAAAGGGTGGGGTGACTCTTGACATTCCCCTTTGTGGCAGTTCAACTCCCCTCATGACTCTTCACCTACTCTATGATTGTTACATCCAACTATTGACACTCGACTTACACTTGACATGACTCAACACAATGCACATGTACTCATGTGAGACAACATGGCTTGAGAAAGCCTTGCAAGACATCACTAAAACTCGGTCCACTATGGTGAGACCAACTCTTTGACATGCTTGTGATGGTGAAGCTGGTGAGTTGATGCCAAGCTTGGTCATTCGTGATGGTGTGCATGTACCTCATGGTGACATCTTGTTGAAGCAAACTCTTATCTCTATGTTGCAACTAGTGCATTGCTTCGGCCCCTTCATCCAACTCATATGATAACATGTGCATGGTCTTCTTGGGTAAGGTTGAACCGGAAACAAACTGATGCATAGTATTCATGCTGATCTTTAAGTCTGTGCTGGTGGTCATGTGCATCAACTTGCCGAAGTGCATGTTCAACCCCACTTGGACTTGCTTCCTGTATTTGCCTTGGTGAGTGTGTTGAATGGGTTGGATTGCATGCATGTGCTCAACGACATGCATGCTATTAGATCCTTTGCATGCGATCAACAACACTGCTCACCATGTTTTCTCTCTGTCAGCTGCTGGGATGGATCCTTAACTTGTACTGGTGCAGTTTCATCTGTGAGTGCATGTTGCACTCATTGATGTTCTTGTTCTTTTTGCAACTCATTGGATTCTTTGTGCAGCTTCATGTTCTTCCTGAGTTGCTACTTTAGCACATGCAACTCCTTCTTTGTTCCATCTTCTGTCTTCACGTGATCTTCATGTCGCGCCATCACTTCATAGCCTGAGTCTCCAAATTTGATTTCATTATTAGTGTATCTGCTTTATCTTGCAACTTTGTTCTGCCTCTATGTTGTCAACAACCTTCCTCTTGCATTTGCTGCGTTCGCTTCATTTGTTGTGCTCACTACATTTGGTATGCTACCTTCAGTTTCTATTCATGATGCTGCTCGTTATGATGCTGTTGTTTGATGTCTTTGTGAGTAGGTAAGCCTTGGCACTGAAAGATAAACTTGAAAAAATCAAGATGGAGGCGGGCGACTCAAATCCAAATTACTTGACCAAGTTCACTCAATGTCGTAATGAACTTGGAAGTGTTGGAATCATTGGTGCCGATGATGATATGGTGAGTCTTTCTCTTCTTGGACTCCCAAAGAGTTGGCATAGTTATCAGGACTTTGTCAATGGTCGGGAGAAGCTGCCAGATTGGGAATGACTATGGTCAGATTTGATGCAGGAGGAGATAACAAGGAACACCAAAGATGGGACCTCTTCCAAGGAAGTGGAAGAGGATTTTTCCTTAGTGAGTAAGGCAAAGAAGGCCAAGGGAAATAATTCCCAGGGTGGGGAGGGTGGAGAGAAGGTGGACTTGATTAAAGTCAAGTTTTTTCACTGTCACGGTCATGGGCACTATGCCAAGAACTGCCCACAGAAGAAATCAAGCAAGAAGGAGCTGACAGTAGTGACAAAAAGTGAAGCTCTAACTTCACAATTCAAACTTGATTTCACTCTCGTTGCATGCATGGTCGGCACTGCCATGGGAAGCTTGTGGTATCTTGACAGTTGTGCCTCATTCCATATGAAGAGGAATAGAGATCTCTTTAGTGATTTTGAGGAGAAAGACCTCAAACAGAGCATAGAGTTTGGATATGATGAGAGCTACCGGGATCGGTACGGTTACCTTTCAGAGGGATTCGAGCTCCCCTCTCAGGATCACAGATGTGATGTATGTTCCAAGACTAAAGAAGAATCTTGTTTCAATCGCGATATTGGAAGACCGTGACTATGATGTGGTTTTTAGTAAGGGAAAGGTTTTCCTTAGACACATCACCATGGGACAGGTGAAACAAATCAGTTTATGGGTCAAGAACTTGTATGCTCTTGAGGTTCAAGGTGCATGTAAAGCCTTGAGGAGCAAGGCAAAGGTTAAAGACTTGGTGGTTGAGAGGGAGAGTAAATTACCTCTCAACATGCAGCCCTAGAAGAAGCAGTCTCAAACAATTGTGGAGCAGCCACAATTGGAGAATCTAAGAGGAGACCGAGTGGAGAGATCCACTCAAGCACAGAAGAAGCAGTCTCAGAAGCAACTTCAGGAAATTGTGGGGTAGCCACAACTAGAGAAGCTGAGAGGAGACTAAGTGGAGGCATCCACTCATGCAAAGACATCTAATAGGGGGGGATTTCGAGCCAGGTGGGCATAGGGATCACATGTAGCCATACCTCCAGGTGTGAGGGGGGGTGATGTGAAGTGATATTTCCAAGAGGGCTGAGATTGGGTAGGATCCATTGAGAGGTTTTATCTCATGGATTGTACCTTGCTACGAGAGCCCAAAGTACATAGTAGTGGGAGGAATCAGTGGGATTGATGTAGTCATAGATCAAAGTGACAGAGGCTAGAGTAGTCAGATACTAAAGAGTGCAGAGAATGGTTGACAATAGTGCAGAAACATAGATTCAACAGAAGCGCAAATTTTTTAGTTGATAGAGGCAATAACAGTCAGAGACTTTGATGATAGATGCATCATACCGATTCAAGTTGGTTGTTTTTTTTTTTCTTTTTTCTTTTTTTTTTTTTTTTTTTTTTTTTCTGGAGTTGCTGGAGAAACAAAACTAGAGAGAAGTGTTGCATGCAGAACATTCCAAAGGTTCAGGATCAAGATTGAGTTGAATTCCTTTCTTGTTGAGAGGGAGTGTTGAAAATAACAACAAGAAATGTTAAAAATAGAATCTCAAAATTCCAGTTTAATCTGTCCTTGAATTAAACTGAGAATTAAAATCATATTCTATTCTCATAGCAACTTGTAAATAGTTAATTAGGTTTAATTAACTTAATTAGCTTATAATTTCAAGTTGGAAGTCTTTCTGAAGTCATGTATATGTTCTCCCTATATTATAGGGGTGCAGGATGAATTAATTATGAGTTGTAATTAGATGACTCAGTTTACTAAGTTAAGTTCAGTTAAATTAGTTCCAAATTGTCTGAGGAACTAATAGTGAGTTAACAGTCAGTTGGTACACTAATGCATTAACTAGTGCTATTCCATTTAACTGAAGATTCCCTCATCAAAAACTCATGCATGTCGATTCAGAGAAATACCCAGTTGAGACTAAAGTGCAGGGACAATGTACTACCAATTGTATAATTTTCCGAGTTGTACAAATGGTGCATGTAATCAGGAATTGAACCTAGAAGGGATTGCACAGTTTTGGATGCACTGGTTTCCATTTAATATGGGCTATTTAGCCATAGGAATTGCACAAGGAAATAGGGACTTGGAGAGCAGGAGAATTGGCTAAGTGTTGGCCAAGAGTTTTCTTGTGAGTTGGAGATTGATTTTACTTAGTGTTGGGATTGTTCTTGTGAGAACAAGCATTGCATTATCATCTTTGATTTCTGATTAATGCAATAGATATAGTAGGGGTTTTGGGTTGTGGCTTTCCCCGGGAAAACTTATTGTGTTATGTGCCATTAATTTGTCTTCCTCTTGCTATTATTTTTTTCATCGATCTATTGGCTTCCACTGGTTGAAAATAGAAGTAGATTCTTGTCCTGTGCTTTAGTAAATTTCATGAGCTTTTGAATATACAGGATTTTCTACAATACATTTTGTAACTTATGTAAGATCAAGGTAGCAAAAATGTTTGATCTTCAACTAGAATCCATTTTCAAACCATATATCCATATGAGGTAGAACAAGCATTAAATAGGACACAATTCAAAAATCAAACTCAAGCAAACTAAAATTGAAATTGAAGAAAATGATATGACTAACATTTAATCAAAGGGTCCCCATTATAGATATCAATAGTAAAATGGGGGAGTTGTGTTTTCACCACAACATTACCTTATGAATCCTATAAAGTAAAATCATTTATGCAAACCCATTAATTAATATTACAACACATCTAAAGCTACAAAAGTAAATTCTTACTAAGGAACCATCCATCATGCCTCAACTCATCATTTCAAAATGGGGTTTGTGGAACCAACATAGAATATTTGGGTGAATATTTGAGGACCTTGTAATCAAATAAATATCAATTAGAAGATAACCAAGCATCTAATCAAGGTATTAATAGAGATCCCACCAATTTAGTGTTACATCTATTTGGGGGAGTTGATAAATGATGATGTATATTGTTTTAAATGTTGGAGGGTAGATCTCTAGATACCCACACTTTGTAAACACATTTTTTTCATATATATATATATATATATATATACATACTTCTGTAAAACACATTTTTATATATATATATATATATATATATAAATATATATATATATATGAGTTCTAGATTCACTTGGGAGGGTATAACTCATGTGTAATGGTCGATAGTTAATTTCTACAAGTACAATATCACCAAATTTCACCCTTGGTACATGGAAAAGAGTTGCAATGACATTTTATAAAGGATGAATATTCAAAAGAATTCCACCTATCTTCATTATTCATTTTAGAAATCCATTCCAACATCTTGGGATCCAATACATTTTTAGTAATTCCTCATTAATATATATATTTTTTTTGTTTCAAGCATTCCATGTATTAAGAGATCCATTAACCTCTACAAAAGGGGGAGGATGATAAGAGCGACAAGCTCTATTGTTGGCATTATGATAGTTATCCAATAGTAATATATCTAATTGATGCTATTTTTTCTCATATGTGATTATCACATAGTGTTTGTGGGTTTGTTTTGATAGATGTCCACACAAGCTGAACCCTTTGATGGGGCTCCCTCCATGGCAGGACACTATGTAACTCATTATATAATATATATGTGTTTTATGGTTTCTGTTTTGTTTATTTTCATTCATTAGTGTTAATTCCTTCCTCGTTTTTATTTGTTTCATTTCTTGTTAAATGCTTGGTTGCAAAAAATTGTTATTTAATTGTAGGTTAGGAACCACAAATGGTTACAAGTCTAATAACAGAGCAAAAGAAGTGTTATCACAAGACTAATTCATTGATGGTATCATTCTAAGAGGAGCCATATATTAGATTTGAAATCATAATTGTTAGAAGCTAGTTTCTATAATTGTGCATGAGTGTGTGTATCTATTCTATGATGTGATTTATTTTTTATTCCAAAGCATTGTGTGTTTCTATTGGCTTATTGGGGCTTAACCCAGGTTCAGAAGTGTTTTAGCCAAACAAATCTTGAAACTACCGGCCCTTTCGGCAACAGTCCGTAGAGCGCGAACTGAGGTCTCACCCAAGGTAATATGGGAGGCTGTGGAACCAGGTTTCCACACCCTAGGGATGTCTTGATGACGTCTGGAAAGTTCACGAACTAGTCCTACGCGCAGTTGCCTGTTCAGGGCAACTACCTTTGCGCGGCTTGGATGATGAGCACGACCATTCCTTATCCTTTACTGTGCTTATTAGTATTATAGATCTTGAATTAAATTAAGTAGGCCCAATGCTTTCCTTTACCATTCAACATAAATAGATGTGCGAGCAATCATAAACTGTAAACAGATGCATAAACAGAAACAAAGAAACAGAAATGCGATATTCCAAAACCAAATTAGCTTTATTAATTCTTTTCCAGTTATAATCCACTTCCTACCCTGCGCACACAATTGCAGGGATCTGCGCACACAGTTGTGGACTCTACCAGGCCTATGTGGACACAGTTGTAGAGCCTCTTCTACTACTACAATCCACGAGTTGGACTTACAGACTCAAAGTAACTATCGCATTCAACAGCCCATACACTTTAGATCTGAACAAAATCTTACTAAAAACTGACTTCTACACTTAGAGCCTTGCTCTATTTATATGTTCCCATGGTCCACAAACCATGGGCAGGCCGACTCACTTTCTAGTATCTTACGTTATTTTTTGGCAGACAACCCTTTGACTTGACTCATTACAACTCACGCTCCGCGCACTTTGCGAAGCCTTTACAATACCATTACCCAAAATTATGGGCTTTAAGTCCCAAAACCATTACGCGGGGGATCCACTGCCCAACGGTTTCCTTTCTGAAAACCATTTCAATTCCAAAATTAGTTTATATCCAAGTTTTCCAAAAATGAGAGTGATGATTTATGGAAATAGGAAGTTCCCAAATCATGCTTTGTAATTCATAGATTCTTATTCCTAGTGACTTCTTGGTGTGAAAAGGGTCAACATGATCGATATACAAGTACATGATTGTTGCCAAGAGTACCTAGGTTAAATTTGGACTTTTATAGTGTAGTGATGCAATTTCATTTCATAGATTAGAAGCATATTAGAATTGTCTAACTAACTATATAATACCTTTAGTTTTTCATAAACTATGCATGAGACCTCAAA
Source organism: Pinus taeda (assembly GCA_000404065.3). Classification (NCBI taxonomy): domain Eukaryota; kingdom Viridiplantae; phylum Streptophyta; class Pinopsida; order Pinales; family Pinaceae; genus Pinus; species Pinus taeda. Next base: position 19,730 of record APFE030261644.1, read on the forward strand.
AGCATTAGTACCCCAAGTTAACAATCTAATGATGATCTATCTTGTTACCAATTTTATGGCAACAAAATTGTTTGTCACATATCTTAAGCACAAGAAACAATTAGAGAATAAGAATCTCATTAATTGGGTGAAAAAGGAATTTTATCCAAGTGTGCATGGTTTAAGGAAGAGTGCAAGGGGTAGCAAGGGAAGGATACAACTCAACGAGTAGATGGAAGAACAAGTCAAGGGTTTAATCAACTAGAAGTAATTAGCAAGGTTATTACAGTTAAAAACTAACATGGTTTTAGAGCATTTTATTTGAATAATGGTCTCTAAGTAATGCACACATCCAAAATATTATAGGTTTAAAACATATGGGAGAAAAAAATATAGGGAATAGATGCAATTCAAATCAAAATCAACCATATGGAAGTCATCGTATAATAGGGTCAATAGGAAAATCATGGGGCGAAGTCATACACAGTACAGATAAAGGTTCGAGGCGTGCAGTCGATTGGCGGAAATCAGTAGATATAAAGACCAAAAAAAAGGGCGGTTGACACTCCTTGCAATAGGGTTGATAACTCAGTAAAATTTGTAGATAGCCTACCGACAGCTTCTAGCAATGAGTAGATTACAGCAATTGTCACCCACTAAAACTAGCTACCATGGAAAAAAGTGTGTAGGTCAGTAGGAGTGGCCAAAAAGAAAAAAAGACCATCACTTCCAAGTAGTCTTATCCTCCAGTGAAAACAACTATATAGACACACTCGTACAATGCAAAGAGGAGCCACCAAAAGTCACTCATGAACAATGTTGATGTTGGTGGCTGACAGAGAAAAATATGTCTAGGTCGGGCAGTCATAGGGAGCCTAGACACCAGGTTGAGCTACAAGTATACGAGAGTTTTAAGGTCCTACATGCTACAACAAAGTGAAAATCCAAGGACCATATGAGGACCAAGGTGGCAGGTGATTCAGATAGTGCTAGAGTTGGCAGGGTATGAAACTAGCAGGTTACAACAACCATATTATAGATAGGATTAGTGGAGGTCATCCTTCAAAGAGAGAGGATGATAGTACCATTAAAGAGTTTGGAAGGAAGGAAAAAATTGTGGGTATTTCAAAGAATCAAAAGACATATCCATAAGGAGATATTTGCAAATCTATAAACCAAAAAAATTATTTTTGTGAGTGCTAGAGGGACTTAGCACAAGGTAGAAAAACTATTAAATTTAGATGGAAACAACTACTTTAAGATTTGAGGATAGGTTGAATAGAGCATCTAACTTCCTACCTTGAAACCAGGGGTTACCTTGCTAATGAAAGAAAATGACCTTTGGGAGGTTGTTGGAAAGGAGATTCAATCACCAAGAGATCAACACAACTGAAATTCCATGAAAAGAAGGACACTAAGGTTCAGTGTGTCATCATGGATGCCATGAAGAATCATTTGATCCCTCAATTGGCAGAGAAGAAGATAGCGAGGGAATGTTCAAATCTCTAGTGGATTTGTTCTAGATTAACAACATGAACAAGAAGATGATATTCAAAAACAAATCATATCCATCTAGATATCAAGGTGTAATAACATTACCAGTTAATTCATGAGGATCACCTAGATAAGGGATCATCTTGCAACCACTGGGAGAAAGTGGAACATGTAGAGCTCATAAATGTGACACTAAAAGGTTTTCCCATGTAATGGAAACCATTTTTCAAGGAACCTGCAGTCAGGATTAACTTCCCAATTAGGTGTGTGGAATTCAGCTAATTGACCCTTAACCTTACTAATTACTTTATAATTAACATAATTTACTTTTATAAGACAAAGTAAGTTAATCTAATGAAATGAAAAGGTTATTTGCATCAATCAGTTAGAATAATCTCGATCATTGATCTAAAGTGAAATTGAGATCTAATATCAACTGCTAATCACTTTGTAGATTAGGGTTATAAATTCATTAACTCAAACTTATAAAAGACTAGGCTAAGGGAAAATGCATATTGATGAGTTTAAAAATTACTATATTTCAACATATTCTTTTTCATATTTTTAATTGCTTTCCATTCAGTTGTAACCCTATATTTTCATTTTAATTCTCATATGTAGGATTGAAGCTTCAAGTATTTCCAATCACATTTCTTGGTACTTCACCAAATTATGATTCACATTAAGGAGAATTAGCATATTTTGTATTTTCTTTTGAAGTGATGGCTAACACATGAAGAAGTTGTTGCAAGTTTATAAGTTGGCACCATGAAATTACTCATTTTATAGCCTATATACCTCAGTTCCCTTTCAGTTCTACTAAGAAGAAAATTTTATTGGCTTCTATATCCAAATCTCTGATGTGTGGAGTTTATGAAGCTCTTGTAGAGCTAGCACATAGATGCAATATAATGGTATTCTACCTTACAAATCCTATAAAGTACAATCATTTATACAAACACATGAATTAAGATTACAATACATCCAAAGTTATAAAAGAAAATACTTATTATAGAACCATACATCATACCTCAACTCATCATTGCAAAATGGGGTTCATGGAACCAAAATCAAAATGTTCATGGGAGATATATTCACAAGTTAAAAATTCATTAATGAAAGATGTACTGTATTTGAGAACCCAATAATCAAGTAAATATTAGAAGATAACCAAGCATTTACTCAAGGCATTAATGGAGATCCCACCAATTTAGTGTTACAACTATTTGGCAAAGTTAATAAATGGTGATGTATGTCATTTTAAATGTTGGAGGGAAGATCTCTAGATACCCACACTTGCAAACACATCTTTTTTTATATATTTATGAGTTCCAGATTCACTTGAGATGTTGCAGCTCATGTGGATTGCCCAACAGTTGATTTCTACAACTACTTTATAACCAAATTTGCCCTTGATATGTGGGAAAGAGCTACAACAACATTTTCTAAAGGAAGAATACTCAAAATAAATATGTTTGTCTTCATTTTAGAAATTCATTCCAATGGCTTGGGATCCAATGAGTTTTTAGTAATTCCTCATTAATATTTTGTTTGTTAATTTATGGTATGTTCTATGCTTAGAGCAATTTACTTATCTTTCTTATATTATTCATAGATTAGCAATCACATGTGCATAAGTAAAGTGCAAATAGAACATTAAATGATCAACAGAAAACAAGCCAAGACAAGAGACACAAGATGTGGTGGCTAGCCAGGGAAAAACCCCAATATGGGGAAACCCTTTGATCAAATCTTCTTTTATCTTCAATAATTCAGTAGAGAGAAATAGTACAAAAACCTGATTTATATCAGTAGTAGCAAACCTTAGATCAGCAACATCAGCATTAGCAACTTCATCATCAAAACTAGGGCAGTCGATATCTTGCAAACCGACCTTCAGATCGGCTTGATTCCTTCACCAAAAAAAGCGGCCTTCAAAGGAGATCTAGGTACACCTATAGTGTAGTTTAGAGGAGGAGGTCTGATGGTCGATGTTGGTCAAACTTTGGATCTGCAGTTGCAGCTTCAGGTTTTTGCACCTTCCTTCCACACGTGTGAGAGAAGAGTCACCTACTGTGCAGGAGAGAAGAGCCTCTTTATTGCGTTGGAGAGAGAGAGAGATGTGATGAGTTGATTGAGTCCAAATGAGGAAAAGTCCTCCTGCATTTATATACATCTGATGATAATTGAATAGATGCGACTGTTGGGCTTCTGAGCCTACATGAGTTGTTGGTAGGCTTGATAATTATTCCATAATAAAAATAAATTCATATCTCCATAAATACTTATCGGAATCAGATGATATTTATATCAATCCTACACCTCTTGACGAGAGGAATTTAATAAAAAATACTACCAACCATGAATAAAGTGACCCATTTGTAGTTTATCCCTAGTTTCCACATTTAACACTCCATTTGTAATCTGTTTGTCAGTCGCTACTATTCATCCATCAAATGCACTGCCTTGTACAGCTTGACCCTTGCCCTGCTCTACTCTATTTTGCCTGTTCTGCTTTGTCTTATTCTGCCTTGTACTGATCTGTACTGTTCTGCTCTGTTCTATTCTGCCCTGTACTGATCTGCACTGCTCTGCTCTACTTTGTTATGTTCTACTCTGCTTTGTTCTTTTCTGCTATGCTTTTGTCCGAATTATGAAGAAGAAGAAATGAGCGAGGATGCATCATACTAACTCAAAGTCAGTCTCAGAGTATGTACCACTGGTCCCAGACCAGTCTCAACCAACCCGAAGTCAGCATCATAGTGAGTACAACTCCTACCACTGGTCCCAAACCAGTATCATCCTCCATTGACTCAAAATCAGTCTCAGAGTATGTACCACTAGTCCCAAACCAATCTCAACTAACCTGAAGTCAGCGTCATAGTGGGTACAACTCCTACCACTAGTCCCAGACCAGTATCATTTATCCTAGATCAATGAAGGTCATCCTAGCATAGGGAGTACGGTAGATACAACGACACATCCATCAATACTACTATGGTCCCTATCCTCATTTCCCTGCTCATAATCAGATGAGAGGTACTTCCCATGAGTTCCAGACTGCATGGGTAGGATGCCTCGACAGGAGAACTAATCAATCCTATCCACAGGAGAGCGAATCATCATGTCCCATAAGAGAGCGAATCATCTTGTCCCACAAGAGAGCGAATCATCTTGTCCACAGGAGAGCGAATCATCCAGTCCACAATCGCCTTGGAGAACACATCGTCTAGGCCTCACAGGAGAACTAATCATCCTACTACACAATCATCATGGAGAACACATCATCCAAACCTCACAGGAGAACTAATCGTCCTGCTACATAATCGCCACGGGGTATCACAGGGAAAGTTTGATTCTTGTTCCCTTTACACGTACACAACCAGGGGATGGTGAGTCACCTTGTGGTCATATGTCGCTCCAAGAAGTACCCCCACCCCCCCCAGAGCTACAAGAACTCCATACATCATACAAGACCCTCATCAGAGGGTTTCTAAACGACGCCAAGTCGTTCTCGAAAAGTAAAAAATTTGACCTTTCCTAGGGGCTTTGTCAGAATTTCGACGACCTATTCATCTGTACCGATATGTTGGAGCCTTATAGCTCCCTGCTGCACCATATCTCGAATATAGTGGTACCTGATATCGATATGCTTGGAGCGATCATGAAATACGGGATTCTCCGAAAAACGAATCCCACTCTGGTTGTCACATAGGATCACACTGCTATCCAATGTAAATCCAAACAGCTCATTGAAGAGCTTTTGCAACCAGACTGCCTCATAGGAGGCCATGCTAGCAACAATATACTCTGCCTTGCAATGATCAGAGCCACCGACTTTTGATTCCTGCTCATACAGGATATCGAAGAAGATCCCACTGAGAAACAACACACAGAAGTGCTCTTACGATCCAACACACTGCCTGCCCAATCAGCATCAGTGTATCCAAGTAGTCTCACATCTCTGCCAGTGTATCTTAACCCATAAGTAATTGTGCCATGAAGATATCTCAACAGATTCTTGGCACCAATCCAAAGTATGCGGTGAGGTTCAACCATATGTTGAATCAACGTGTTGATTGCAAAGCATATATCTGGATGGGAGTTCACTAAGAACATTAATGCTCCAACGAGTTGCCGATACTCGGTAGCATTTCGTAAAATAGGTCCAGCAGCACTACCGCTTAACTTCTTAAAGTCAAGCTCCATCGAGGTAGTAATAGGCTGCAGTCCACTATACCAAATCTTTCCAGTCTCTTCACCACATATTTTCCTTGAGATAGGAAAATTTCCCTTGGATTCTACCAGACTTCAAGTCCTAGGAAATAGTGCATCAGTCCTAGGACCTTCATTTCAAATTCAGAAGCTAACTCCCTCTTACATTTGTGAATGAGAGGCTTTGCACTTGTTAGAAAGAGGTCATCCACATACAGCACCAGTATGAGAGGTTTTTCATCTTCAACCTTAAAATAAAGGTTAGGATCGGCTTCACTCCTAGTGAATCCAAACTTCATCAAGTAGCTATCGAGCCTCTCATACCATGCTCAGGGTGCTTGATTCAGCCCATAGAGAGCCTTCTTCAACCTTCATACATGAGATTTTCGATCATAAATCTCAAATCCTTCTGGTTGTTCCACATAGACCTCTTCTTTGATCAAACCATGCAAGAATGTAGTCTTGACATCCATCTGATGTAGGTTCCATCCTTGTGAAGCCGCAAGGGCTATGATTGAGCGGATGGTGGTATATCTGGCAATAGGTGATAATATCTCATCATATTCTATACCTTCCTTCTAGGAGAAACCACGAGCGATGAAATGAGCCTTATACTTTTTCATACTTCCATCTGCTGCATGCTTTATCATGTAAAGCCATTTAGAAGTGACAACTGTCTTGTCCTAGGGTCTGGGAACTACTTCCCAAGCTTCATTCTTCATAGTCGACTCATATTCTTCGGCCATAGCATCCTTCTAAACTTGATGCTTGATGACATCTAAGAATGATGAAGGCTCATTTTGTATGACTGTGCTCATGATGGTCAGTTATCCTTGATACCTGTTAGGTTTCTTACTTTCACGAAAGGTTCCTTGGGGTGCAGTGTGTCCTTCAACATCATTGAGTAGCCCCCGAAGCCAAGAGGGCCCCTTCCAAGAAGAGGAAGGCTCATATGGATCAATAGGATCCATGGGTTCATCCACATCAGGCATTGTTACATATACGATGGTGCTTGCAGCTTCAGCCCATAGAATCTTCGAAAGTCTTTGATCATGGAGCTTGGCACAAACAACTTCCACAATCATATGGTCCTTCCTTTCCGCCACACCATTCCGTTCAGGAGTATATGGTGTAGTAGTCTCCCTCTTAATGCCAACCTCTTTACAGAAGTCATAAAACTCATTAGATTCATATTCAATTCCATTATCAGTCCTTAAGATCTTGATCTTCTTTTTGGTTTGATTCTCGATCAAGGCTCGAGATGTGTCACAAAAAATGACACCTAGTGGAATTCCTCCGACCTGATATAATGAATCAACTCGAAACCCAAGAGTGAAGGCATCTTTAACATTATTTTTCCATACACGTACCTTGCCATCGCTGAAGGTCACCTTGTAGCCTTTGTCTTCCATTGCTGAGATGGACACTAGGTTCTTCTTGAGGTTAGGTACATATAATACATCCTATAAGTGGATCGTATTTCCTTGATTCAATTTAAGAGAGACATTGCCTACACCTTTCATGGGATATTTCATATTATCTCCAAGGACAATTTCCAAGTTAGTTTCCTTCTCTATTAGATTATGGAGAAATTCTTTGTAACCAATGAAGTGCCTTGAGGCACCACTATCAATGAGCCAAATTCCCATTGAGTCTGAAGAAGCAGAGGTAGATAGAGCAGCTAGTAGATAATATTCATCTTGCTTATTGTCAACAGTGTTAGATTCATACCTGGAATTTCTAGCCTTCTTGAATGATTGTTCTCTTCCTTGATTTCCAGCACTCCTTTTACCTCTACTATTAGATTTTCCATTCCTTTGATTGCCATGAGAGGGATTTTGATCATCGTCCCGGTGTGAGTCCTTTCTATCAGGGCACTCCCTTGCATAGTGACCTGCTTTATCGCAAATATAACATCGTCCTTTTCTTCTACCCTTAGGTCCAACCTTTCTTTTTTATTTAGTCCCAGAATTATTTCTCTTCTTAGCATGAGAAGAAAAGGTAGCAGGAGGACCTTTAGGCATGGGCATTTCTTGCTCTTCTACCCTTGTTTCTTCTTGAATGCATCTAGTCATTAATTCCTTGTAACCAGAAATTACATTATTGTTCAGAAGAGTAGTCCTAAACACGTACCATTCGGATGGTAATCCTCCAAGAGTCGTGAGTGCCATTTCCCTATCAGCAATAGTCTCCCCAATAGATAGGAGATCATTCTTGATCTCAGTGATTCTTAAGAAGTATGCTTGCATACTCTCATATTTTCCCTTCTTAATTTCCTTCAACTTATTTCTAAGAAATAAAAATTGATTTACATCATTAACTTTAAATAAACTCACCAGTCAATCATAGATTTCCTTGGAGGTGTTCAGGTCGGAGATGTAAGCCACCAAGCGCTTGTCGATAGAGTCCCGGATGATCTTCTTTGTTTTGACTTCACCAGTTTTCCATTTGTTCCAGGCAGCAGCAGGTGCATTTGATGGAGGCTCAACAATATTGCCTCTCACATGGTCCAACACTCCTTGATATTCTAAGGTTAGATCGATAGACATCTTCCATCCGTGATAGTCAGCTTTCTCACGGAGCTTGTCTTCGACAGGGAAGAGTGTTGAGGACCCCATAGTTCTTTTAGGATAGCCTTGCCAATCTTCTCTTCGGCGATTTCTCTTGCTCTTGCACGAGCTTTGTCTTCACCTTAGCTCTGGTACCATGTTAATTTATGGTATGTTCTATGCTTAGAACAATTTACTTCTCTTTCTTATTATTATTCAAAGATTAGCAATCACATGTGCATAAGTAAAGTGCAGAAAGAACATTAAACGATTAACAAAAAACAAGCCAAGACAAGAGACACAAGATGTGGCGACTAGCCAAGGACAAACCCCAATATGGGGAAACCATTTGATCAAATCTTCTTTTATCTTCAATAATTTAGCAGAGAGAAATAGTACAAAAATCTGATTTATATCAGCAATAGCAAACCCTAGATCAACAACATCAACATTAGCAGCTTCATCATCAAAACTAGGGTAGTCGATATCTCGCAAACTGTCGGATCGGCTTGATTACTTCACCAAAAAATGTAGCCTTCAGAGGAGATCTAGGTACACCTACAGTGCAGTTCAGAGGAGGAGGTATGATGGTCAACGCTGGTCAAACTTTGGATCTGCAATTGCAGCTTCAGGTTTTGCACCTTCCTTCCACACGTGTGAGAGAAGAGTCACCTACTGTGCAGGAGAGAAGAGCCTCTTTACTATGCTGGAGAGAGAGATGTGATGAGTTGAGTGAGTCCAAATGAGGAAAAGTCCTCCTATCTTTATACACACCTGATGATAATTGAATAGATGCAACTATTGGGCTTCTGAGCCTACATGAGTTGTTGGTAGGCTTGATAATTATTCCATAATCAAAATAAATTCATCTCTCCATAAATACTTATCAGAATCGGATGATCTTTAGATCAATCCTACACCTCTCGATGAGAGCAATTTAATAAAAATATTATCAACCTTGAATAAGATGACCCACATGGAGTTTGGCCCTAGTTTCCAAATTTAACATTGTTGTTTTTGTTTCAAGCATTCCATGTTTAAAAATATCCATTTGCCTCTACAAAATGGGCAGGAAACTAACATTAACAAGCTCTATACCTAATATTTTTCTAGCAATAATATACCTAATTGATGTTATTTTTCTTGTGTGTGATTTCTACATAGTGTGTGGATTCGATTTCATGGATAGGCACACAAGTTGAACCCTTCGAGGGTGCTCACTCCGAGGTAGAACACTATGTAGCTCTTTGTATATATTATATATGTATTTAGTTTTTGTTTTTGTTTATTTTCATCCATTAGAGTTAATTCCCTTCCTAGTTTTTGTTTGTTTCATTTCTTGGAGAATGTTTGGCTACATAATATATTATTTAATTTTAGGTTTGGAAACACTAATGGATACAAATATAATAATAGAGAAAAAAATTATTATCACAAGACTAAGTCATTGAGGGTATCATTCTAAGAGGAGCCATAAATCAGACCTAAAATCATAACTGATAGAAGCTAGTTTTTGAGGTTGTGCATGAGTGTGTTTATATATATTGCAGTGTGATTTACTTTGTATTCAAAGGCATGGTGTGTTTGGTTTTTGCAAAATATTTCAATTCCTAGATTAGTTTTTATCCAACTTTTTAAAAAACAAGAGTGATGATTTATAGAATTAGGAAGTGCCCAAATTATGCTTGGTGATTCGTTGATGGCAGCAGGGTTCATATTCTTAATGATTTCTTGGTGCAATAAGGGTTAACATGATTGATGTTCAAGTACATGATTGTTTCCAAGGATGATTGAGTTAATTTTGGACTTTTGTAGTGTAGTGATGCAATTTTCCTTCATAGATTAGAAGCATATTAGAATTGTCCAACTGGTTGAATAAAACATTTGGTTTTGTATAAATTGTGGATGAGATCTCACAAGCATTAGTACCCCAAGTTGAAAACTTAATGATGATCTATCATGTCCCCAATTTTATGGAAATAAAATATTTTGTCACATATCTTAAGCACAAGACACATTAAGGGAATATAGATATCAATGATTGGGTGAAAACAGACGTTCATCAAAGTGTGCAAGGTTCAAGGAAGAGTGGAAGGGGCAGAAAGGGAAGGATCCATATCAACTAGTACATCAAAGGATGGATCAAGTTTTTTGATCCATAAACTACTATGGATATTCCATAGGATAGTTAGTCACAACATATCTAATAAATTATACTTAAAAGGCTAAAATCAATACTATGAGGTTTTTTTTCTCTTTAGATATCTCAAAATATAAATTATTGTTTATTGCATATGCATATGCATATGCATGTAATTTATAATTATGCATAAAATAGAGAATTGTGAAATAAAAACTCATAAACCATAATCGACACAAGATATATCCTAGGAAACCCTTGTAGGAGAGAAACCCAGTTGGAAGGTGAGGTTAATATTCCCTCTTTCTCTATGATAAAAAATGCTTGCAAGCATAAAGAAGTATGGCATATGGCCGGTGGGATACTACAATGCACAAAACATATTTTTGTTCTCTCTCCTTATCCCTATCGACTACTCTACTCGTCAATGGAACAAAATACAATTGAAAAGAATGGAACCCATTTTCCTCTTAGTGGATTCGTTATAACATGGCCCGATTTCCGACTAGTGTTAGGTTTGAATCCTTCAACTCTTAACTAGAGTTACAATATGGACTCTTTTAGAGTCTCCTTCATCATGATCACAGGGCTAGCCCCTTTTTCCATGAGTAATGGGGCTGACGTGGCTCCTCTCAGATTATGGTGGAAAAAACAGGAAGATCAATTTTCGAGTGGCATAAATTTTGCATACATACTCTATTTGAGTGACTCTCATGTCATTGGAAAGGATTTTGTGTGGAATACAAAAAAAAACGTGTCTCACTAAAAAAACAATTTTTTCCCCAAAAAAACAGCATTTGATGCCTCAAAATGTTCCTGAAAGGTTTAACACACAAATTTACCAATTTGGGTCTCACCGGTAAAAATGGTCTTGTAAGCTAATTCCTTCACTTTTTCCATTCTAAAATAATTGAGATGGATGAAAAACAATAAAATTATCCAAATTGGATCACACTTCCCCATTTTGGAGGCTTTTGGACACCAAACTCTTATGTTGAATGAGGTGAGGAAATATTTCTTCTACCTTCTCTTGCGTGTACCATTTAGCCTTACCTAGAAGTTGTCCTCTCAACTCAATTATCCAAAGGCCATATTCCACTGTCTTGTAGTTTTGGACCCTTTCTATGAAATTGTATCTTTTGTCAACTCTACCTAAGCATCTCGTGTCAAATCATCTACATAAGGTAGGAATTGTCCCTATTCTTGATCTAGCATGGATTGTTCTTAGACTTCAAATTCTCTACATTCACAACTAAGAAAATGTGCATGTATCGGGGTATATTAAGTCTATAGGTGTTATCTCCCACCCTTTCCAGTATCTCAAAGGGACCATATCTCAAAGCCTTGATTTTCTTACCGAGAGCTTATAACATCTCTTTGTTCAATTATAACCATACTTTGTTTCCCACCTTGAACAATTTCTCTATTTTTTGTTGATCATGCGTAGCCTTGTATTTTTCCTATCACTTTTGTAGTGTCTCATGTACATGTATATGGATTTTATTGGTCTTTTATACAATTTTTTCAATCCTCAAGGCATCCCTTGTAAGATCCTCCCTACTCCTCCTTTTTGCCCATACGCAATATCCAAAAAAAGTTTTAAATGGGAATGTACCAGTAGAAGTTTGAACTATTATGTTATAAAAGAGTTGTATGTATACCAAATTTTCATTCCAAGTCTTCAGATGCTTCTAATCGTAACCCCTCAAAAGTTACACCAAAGTCTTGTTGATTACTTCTATATGTCCATTTATCAAAGGACAGAATGTTGTACACCTCTTCAACTTCATGTCCATCTTCTCCCATAATGTATACCAAAGTGCACTAAGAAATATCATGTCCCTGTCTAAAACGATGCTCCTTGGCATCCTAAAGTGCACCCAAACCTATCCAAAGAACAATTTTGTGGCTTCTTTCCCACCGATCATGGTCTTTTTATAGGGCATCAAAACACACATCTTGTTGAACCTGAAAATATCATGAATAGGTATAGTCATATCCCTTCCTGGTTTTTGGTAATACTCCCAAAAATTCCATCAAATTTATTTCCCAGGGTTGAGTGGGTAAAAATAAGGGATGATATCGACCCTATTTCCTATTACTAGGCTTTTTGGTACAAAAAAGAATGCATACTCTTATGGACCTAGCTACCTGTTCTTACATTTTCAACCAATACACATACCTCTAAAATTTGGCCAGTGTCATCCTTACACCAAAGTTCTCTACAACCTTATAGGTGTGACCTCTCCAACCAATTTCAATCGTTCACCTTTAGGAACACAACTTTTCTAGTTGTTGATGGGGCTAAACAAACTGCTTACAATCTTTAGGGAATCTCTCTGGTATGTTGTCCCAATTAGACTTCACATCATTTGGGATGAGAGTTCCATATAGATTTTAGACCTGTCTACCATCTTATGTTTTTGTGAATGTTAGAATTTTGGATGGATGAGATATGAAAGGGAAACCCAAATTGATCCCTTGATGGATTGTAAGTGAAATCAACTTTAATGAGAATACTTTAAATGAGTTTGTACAAGAAATGCTACAATATATTTATAATAAGATTGAATATTAAAGAAAGAGTGATCTCAATCTCTAATTAAGATACATTATAGCTAAAACATATTAGATATTAATTAAAAAATAGTTCACAGCCAATAACCAACATAAGCGCATGTCAAAATCAGCAATAATTTCCTAGAATGATGAAAGTTTTCAATTAAAAAAATAGTTCACTAACCTGCCACAAATGCATATCAATCATATATTAACAAACACCAATAAATAAAAATCTTACAACATTTTATAGCACATGATATAAAATCCTTGTCGTGGCCCTTAGGGCTTCCCAATATTAGAGTTGAACATTTAATGCCAAATCACAAAGTATCTTCAATAAACCCAATAGTGGGAGTGCATAAAGCTGAAACTTAATCCTCAAGGTTGTTACAAGCTTCTCCCTTTCAAAATGCTTCAAGAGACCAAAATCTAAGACATCCTATCTCTTTCCTAGAGGGTTACATTTATGCAAAATGAGGTGAATTCTCACCTTCCATAACTCTTCGCCTACCCTCATGTCTAATTTCTATTTTGATTTATTTCTATTTTTGTTTTCTTTTACGTAATACGTTAAAATTCAAAATAAAAAAATAAACACCTATTATGGGCTTAACTCCAAAGTAACAAGGCTATAACCTGAATTTGTAACTATTGGGTTGCATGGGTGTATCAAGCCTTATAGTCTGCTACAATAGGAAAAACCTTTCTTGAAATTATCCGCTTAATGATGAATTCATATTTGTTGGTATTAGGTGTCATTATCTTCAAATCAGTCTGAATCTTTTGGAATAATGAAGTAAGAATTATGTGTAACCTTGTGGGATCCACTAAGTGTTGTTCTTATGCTTCTTTGGTTGGTTTTTTAATCCTTTTTCGTGATATCTAGTTTCCATGCGTGTATCATCTATTGTATTTAACATTCAATTTCTTGTTCAAGCCTCACTTATCCTTGTCCTCATATGGAGACTAATTTTTGTACTTTGATTATACTCTCCATCATGATGTGGTGTTGTTGATAAGTTCCCATACTTTTCATCACATCTTTCTCAAATGGCAATCTTGATCTCTGCTTTATCCTTTTCCCTACCTAGTTCATCTTTCCTTGGAAAAATCTATGGTGAATTTGGGTGTTCTATACTCCACTCATGCATTATATTAATGGCTTCTAAGGTGTCCTTGCACAATTTTTGCTTAAACTACATCTTGAATTGATATGAGCATGGAAGCCATCTTCAAAAGTTTTCCAAGATCTTAATACACATACTTCACAATGTCATATAACAATTTATTTGCTTCCAATGGTGTATTCTTATAATCTTTATCACAAGAACTCGAGAACAAGAGAGCTTTATTTTCCTTGCGCATTCTTTCAATTTCCTGATGTACCTTTTTCAAGCTCTTTTCATTTTCTTTAACCTTTTCCATTGAATGTTCTATATATTTTTCCATTGTTGAGGAAAAAGTTGTTTCTGTTGAGGCTATGGCCAATGGATTGTCTAGGGTGTTTAACACTATGTTCCTCTCTATGGTCACCAAGATAGGTTTTGTTGGTTCCCGAGCTCGATATATCCTCCTTTCTTGGACAATCATGTTGGTATTTATGTTGAATTGGAAGCTTGCTAAGTTCATTAATTGATTTTCATTACCTATAATGATTCCGATTTCTCCAATTGGAAAATGACCTCTTGTTAATGGCATTGAAATCGAGGATAATGGATTAATATCCATGTTGGGAAAGTCGTCATCTTGGGATTTTTTTTCTAATCTCTCCCTTTTGATTCATTCTTCCTCTTCTTTATTCTTTTCTTCTTCTTCCTTTTGTGACCATTCTCTTTCTTCTCTTTCTTATTGTTTTCTTATGCCTTCTCTTTAATTTCCATCTCTTTAGTTAACCATTGGTCTTCTTTTAGTTTCTTAATTTTCATTTTCCTTTTTAGTTGCTTCCTTTTCTCTTTCTCTTTTCTAAGCAACCTTCTTATCTTTTTCCTCCTTCCAATTAGAAGGTTCTCCTGTTGTAGGTTTGAATCCATTCATGGTTCGAAGTCATTTGTGGTTTCCAAGGCCTCTATAACATTATAGTAGTTTTTATTCTTTCCTTATGTTCATTGATTTGTGACAAGTAACTCCACCTGCACTTGCATTGGGACTACATACACCCCTTGGTCATATCTATAGAAGCCAAGCCCTCCAAATTTGAAACGCTCTATATCTACAAGCTCAACCTATTCCTCTTTGAAATTCCTTATATATTGCATGCCTACATAAAATGAATATGTAGGCCACAATGTCTTCTTCAACCGAGCTAGCATCCCACCAACTCATTTGGTTACCTAAGACACAACCTCTTGCACAATTACTTTATCTATTATGAGCAACGGGAGCTAGTGCGATTCTGGTGGGGTGAACAAATCATCTACTCCTTGTACTGTTTCTTTAGCATGATCTGGCATACAAGGTTAATCATGGTTGAATAGAATGTGGAATAGAGGTGAAATAAAGCCTTCAATTATTTTCATATATGATGATGCATGTTGGTCTTCCCACAATTCCTTGCAATAGATATGAACTAGATGAATGTCGGGGGTGAAATTCCACTTCCACCCCATCATTTAAAACTCACATATGGCACATATACAATCAAGTAAATATGAATCCGTATAGAACTATGACTACTTTACAATTGTTGGATTTTAGGCCTCTGTCACCATGGCTTTGATGGATGTTGAAATGATTTCAACCCAATCGAATTTGACTCTGTCGTGGGAGAATGTATACATAAGTGGGACCCAACTCTCGAATAAATTTGTTGTGGCCTTGTCATAAATATACAAAACGTAATTGCAACCATCTGATACGTTTTTCTAAGTAGATTTTTTTTATATTTTCTATCAACCTTGCCCCTGAATTTGTTGGGGTCATGTTACCAACTCTTTAAAATATCTTTGTTGCTCAGACTGAGCTTGTGATACCATCTCATTGAGAAATCTACATGATTTTTAGGTACTTTATAATATTCATAAATTTGAGGGTACATGAGTGCATCAATGTCGTTTCAATGATTGTCTTTGATAGTCATGTCCTTGATGTTAATGCATTTGATTATCCATTCAATAGTTTCTTCGCATGGAAACACTGTTGGAGATTCTACAGTGTGTAACCATGATATTCTAACATTCTTATAGACATTGATATATTCTTTTCCATCAGGGTATTCTCTCCTTGTGAATAGGTGATAAATCTCAAACCAACTAATGGAAATAGACTTGTCAATAAAGCACCCTATGTCATCATATGTAGGTACCAAAGTAACTAGACTTTCTTTTGATCCTTCCTTTATGGGTTTTTTTCCAAGTCTTCATTTTGGAGGAGCCATACCTTCAAATGAGGATATGCTTAGATATTTTAAATCTAATGAACCTCGGAAATCAAATATATTCATTGTAATTAATAAATTAGAGGACAAAAGAATAACTTGGTGCGTAGTGCAATAAATTATTATAGTCTATGGTTGTGGAATGGGTTGGGTCGCAAGGAAAAAAATTATTCTAGGAAAAGGAATTGTGACGTGAGGTGTAAATTTATTGTGACATGATTATATGGGGCATTGCATGATAAGCAGGAGAAATGCATTGTAGCACAATACTGGAAGTTGAACTATAAAATAGAATTATGTTGCAGTACAGGAGGGTAGCATGTGGCACATCACAAACTTTATTTAATGATGTGCAAAGAAGTTGCATCTTGGTGCAATATTAAAGCCTAGAATAATAAGAAAAAATGTGAAGTGATATATTGTTTAGGCTATATGTGCAATGTGTGTTATGCAAAGGGGATATGCAAGGATGGGAAGAGAAGTCGTGATGCGAAATAAACTTGTGATGCAATGGAAAAGGGGCATAAAAGTGTTGTGTATGTGTTATATTATTTGGATGACTATCCCCAAGAACTGTTGTGTTGCATTAGGTTGTAGTGGGGGGTCACAGGGGGGGAGGAAGCACCCCCTATATGCGGTTCAGGGTAACGCCCTAAAAAAAAAGTGAACCCAAGGAATGTATTGTATTGTAACATTAAAAGGAACATAATGAAAAATCAATATGGTTTTCAAAATTTTGAGTTCCAGGAGGAAATTATTTGTGTATATTTTATATTCTCTCCATTGTATATTTCTTGTTTTTTAAGAATTAATTTGCAAGTAATTTATGTACAAGGTTAAAACCTTCATTTGGTATCAAAGTAGTTTTGGTTTCAAGGAGATGCTTTTGCACCTAAGGGGTTTTTCTCAGGCCTGTGGTAGACCCTATTACAGAGGGAGATCTACAAGATCAATTCTTATGGTGAAAGGAAATGGAAAACAATGGACAGATGGAGGTCAATAAATTCAGTGGTTAGGAT
Organism: Pinus taeda; assembly: GCA_000404065.3. NCBI lineage: Eukaryota > Viridiplantae > Streptophyta > Pinopsida > Pinales > Pinaceae > Pinus > Pinus taeda. The sequence continues at coordinate 37,061 of APFE030261644.1, forward strand.
TTTGAGTTGTGGAATCTCAAGATGGAGGATCTATTGGTGGATAAACATCATCGGATCACAATGTTTACAAATGACTGGACCAAGTTGGATTAGAAGGAAAAGAGGACAATATGATTATGTGTCTCAAATTTAGTATTACTAAATGTTTCAGTGAATGTTTCAAGTGAAGTTATATCAAAAACTTTGTGGGACAAGTTAGGGACCTTGTATCAGTCTAAGTCCCTAATAGATAATTTTTTCCTACATAAGAAGATGTATAAACTAAAGATGAGGTATGGAGACTCAGTGACAGAGCACCTAAACACCTTCAATGCTATGGTAAATTAGTTATTATCTATTGATATTAAATTTCAGGTGAAGATAAGTGCATCAGTTTGTTGTGTTCTCTACTAGACTCGTGGGATAGCCTAGTTGTTTCCATAGGTAGAAATACAACTACCTTGAAATTTGATGAAATAGTCTCATTCTTGTTGTCGGACGAGATGAGACACAAAAACATGGAAAGCAAAAACATAGATGCCTTGTCTATAAGAGGCATTAGAGGAAAATTTAGCCTAAAAGTGCCCATAAAATTTTCATGTAATTTCCATCTCATATTATGTAAACCAATCAAAATCCTTTAAATTTAAAAAGAGGTACATGTAAATATTTTGGAGGGAAAAGAAGAGAACTACTTTTTTTAATTATATTTTTGGCCTATCTCCTTATAAGTTTACTAAAATTTCAAGTGTAGACACTCATTGGATGCGGAATCAAATTCCACATCCAATGAGTACCCATTATGCATACTATTGAGAAGACACACATTGATAAAAATTGAAGATACATTGAAAAAGCAAGCAAAAGTAGTTTTCTTCTTTTCCATCTAAAATTCATGACTCTTATTTATTATTTTAACCATTATTTTATTATTTTTTCTTAGGAGACCACTTTTAGGCTGAAATTTCCTTTAAAAACGGTCCTAGAACACAAATAGAAATAATTCCTCAAGTGGGAGATCTAAATCTCTGGGAAAATTTGTAAATGTATGCTAGAAATGAGGAAAAGAAGGACACTACAAAAAAATATTGTAGATCTAAAAATTTTGAGAAAGGAAAGGGATTTGATGATGCTCCTCTTGCAGAGGCGAAAACCACCTCAGATGAAGGTGGGGACGTGTACTTGGATTCTTTGAGTACACATGTAGATCATGAGGCATGGTTGATTAGCTCAGTTTCATCCTTTCATATGATTCCCCTTAGGGAGTGGTTCTACAAATATGATAAATATGATGGCAGTGATGTCTTCCTAGGTGATGAAAGGAAGAATAGAATCATAGGATGGGGAAGGATTAAAACACTTCCTAGTGTTCTACACATTTCTGGATTAGCCAGAAATCTAATTTATGTGTGCAAGATGGATGATGTAGGTGTAAGATAGTGTTCTAGAAATATATCTGCAAGATGGTTCAAAGAACACTAGTATTTATGAAGGGATTTTAGATCATAACTTTGTTCAATCTTTTGGTTAGTATAGTTATTGATGGGTGAAATAGTTTTGTCAAACCTAAAAGTGGAGCAGAAAATATTGTAGTCTTTGGTGAAAAGGCTATGTTGTAGCATCAAAGATTGGGACATATTAGAGAGAAGGGCCTTTGGATATTGCATGTTAATGGTATGGTAGAAGGTAGGTCTGATTTCTCTCTAGATTTTGATTTCTGTGAACATTGTGTATATGGGAAGCAAAATTGGGTGAGTTTTTCCTCTGGTGCTAAGAGGGAAGAAGGAATATTAGAGATTGTGCACAGTGATGTGTTTGGACCTGTGTAGGTTCCATCACTGGGTAAATATGTGTACAATGTCTCATTTATAGATGTGTTCTTCAAGAATACATGAATATATGTCCTTTGGAAGAAAATGGAAGTCTTTGACAAGTTTAAAGAATTTAAGGCTTTGGTGGAAAATCAGACAAAGAAGAAGATCAAGGTATTAAGGACAGATAATGGTGGATAAATTTGTAAGAAGGAATTTGAATAGTTCTGTAAGAAAGTGTGGTATAACACAGTAGAAGACTACTCCATACACACCTCAACGTAATGGAGTTGCAGAAATAATGAATAGGACATTGATGGAAAAGGATAGGAGCATGCTCAATGGTGCTAAGTTAGGATAGGAATTATCGGTAGATGTAGTGGATACTCCATGTTACCCATTTAATACATCACCTTCACCATCATTGGAGGATACCCTCCACATGAGATATGGATTGGTAAGCAACCCTCTCTCTCACATCTCAAGGTATTTGGTTTTGATGCATGTGTACATGTTCCAAAGGAGAAAAGAACTAAGTTCGATAGTAAATATGAAAAGTGAATCTTTATTGGGCATAAATATGGTTTAAAAGGTTACAAGATTTGGAAACCAGAAGTAAAGAAGGTAGTGTACAGTCAAGATGTGGTATTTAGAAAAGTGAAGGATGTCATGAAACATGAAGTCCTACCAAGGGAAAAGGAACCAAGGAAGACAGAGTTTGAGTTGAAGGATGAAAAATCAAACTCTATAGAAGAACATGAATCAAAAGAACCACACAATCTGATTTTGAAGATATTGGTTCCAGAAAGAAGGCAGCTAGAGAGGTATATTTCATCTGATTTCCATTCAAATTTTACTTTATCTATTATTGATTATGATCCTAGAAATACCAAGGAAGAAGTGGACTCAAAGGATGGAATACTTTGGAAAATGGCCATGGTTGAAGAAATGGTAGCCTTGGATAAAAATGAGGTTTGGGATCTAGTGGAGTTGTTAATTGGAAGGCAACCCATTAGCAGTGAATGGTTGTTTAAGAATAAGATACATGCAGAGTGAAAAGTGGAGAAATACAAAGCTCAGTTAGTAGCAAAAGGTTATTCCCATTTAATGAGAATTTATTTTAGTGATATTTTTTCACCTATTTCCAAATTAGCTTATGTTAGACTAATTTTATCTATTGTTGTTTCTTTTGATTTTGAGGTAGAACAAATGGATGTGAAGACAACATTCCTACATGGGGAAATGGAAGAAGATATCTACATGAAGTAGTCGAAAAGATTTGAATTGAAGGGTAAGAAAGAACATGTATGCAGTTTAAAAAAGTATTTGTATGAGTTAAAGTAGTCATCAAGGATGTGATATCAAAATTTTGATACATATATCCAAGGACATTGTTTCACAAGGAGCAAAGAGTATCATTGTGTGTACTTTAAATTAATTGGTGATTGTGTTATTTATTTGGTCTTGTATATGGATGATATGTTGTTGATTGGAAATGACAGAGAAATTATCTAGGGTGTGAAGACCCAATTGTCCTGTAAAATTGACATGAAGGATCTTGGTGCTATAAACTTTATTTTTGGAATAGAAATTAAATGATATAAGGCAAAGAAGAAGCTTTGGTTAAACCAGAGGAAGTATGTCGAGACAATATTGCAGAGGTTTAATATGAAATATAGAAAATCGATGAAGGGTCCTATTCTGGTAGGTGTAAATTTATCTGCATATAGTTTCCCAAGACACAAGAAGAGGAAGAAGATGTGTCCCAAGCTCCATATGCGAGTGCAGTTGGTAGTGTGATACATGCAATGGTTTGTACTAGATCAAACATTGCACATGAAATGGGAGCCTTGAGGAGGTTTCTGTCAAAACCATGGAAGGAGCATTGGATAATAGTAAAGCAAATTTTCAGGTATTTGCAAGGCACCAATGATTATTATTTGTGCTACCAAGGAAGACCAGTATTGGAGATAATTTTTGACATACATGCCTTGTTGATGCATTCTGGGTTAGATATCTCGATTAGAGAATATATACAAGTCGGTATGTGCTTAACCTATTTGGAGGATAAGTCAGTTGGATGAGAAAGATATCATCTATAGTGGCATTGCTTAATACTTGGCATCTACTCATGCAAGCAAGGAATCAGTTTGGTTCCAGATATTGTGTTTGGATATGGGGTTGGTACAACGATCTATAAGGTTATATTGTGACATCCAAAGATAAATTTTCTTGGTAAAGAATTATGCTTATCATTCGAAGACAAAGCATATTGATGTTCAGTATCACTTTGTGAGGGATATGGTTGAAGACAAAAAGATTTTGTTGGTAAAGGTGGACACTCTAAATAATGTTGCAAATGTATTAGAAAATCACATGATGACTAAGAAATTTCCTTGGTGTAGAGAAACAATCAGTGTTACAGGCATAGATCGATGATTGTGTACTCCTATGACCCCTTGTTTGTAATGAAAACAACAAGTGCGAGAATGTTGGGTATGTCTTATATTCTTTGCAATACTAGCCCCAGGTTAGTGGGGGGGGGGGGGGGGGGGGGTGTCACAAGGATGGAGGTAGCCCCCTTGTGGGTGGTTTGTATGGGGGGCGATAGGCCCTTTACGCAAGGTTTGGGGTATTGCCGCCAAAAAAAAAAAAAAAAAAAAAAAAAAGAAAGACCCAAGGATGGTGGGCGACCCAAGGATGTTAGGTAAACCCAAGGATGGTGGCGGACTGAAGGATGGTGGGTAGACCCACCCATGGTTTTTCACATGGCTGGTTTTTCCCATGGTATTGTGTATATCTCGTTAAGGGAACTACATGTATGCCCTAATCCAGGGCTAACGAATTAGGGTTTTATGAATGCTTTAACATGTATATAATTTATTGTAACATTGAAAGAAACACAATGAAAAATCAATCTAGTTTTCTTAGTTTTTGGTTCCAGGAGAAAAATATCTATGTATATTTTTTGTTCTCACCATTGTATATTTTCTACTTTTTTTAATAATTTGTTTGCAGGTAATTTCTATGCAAGGTACAAGGACTTCAAAAAAACAACTAAGTCATTTGTTATGTTCCAAGACCAAGCTAGTTTATAGAGATATGAAAGACCTTTAATCGGAGTTAAATAGATACACAAGTGGCACCCACAAACTCATTTCAATACTTCTCAAGGCATGTTAGGCTCTACCATAACTAAAGGCTAAACCAAAGATGTTGCAGTTCTATAAGTGATTCGCCAATTGTTGTAGTAGCTACAATAACTCTACAATTTTTTTGGGAGGAGCCAAATTTTAGGATACCCCCTTCAAAATCTTAGACACTTATGTGATCTAGATGCTAAATATATTCTTCATACCCGTAAGTTAGGAAGGAAAGGGGAAATTTTTAGTTATAAATTTGAGAAGTTGAAGGGTGCATCACATATTTACAATGCATCGCATCGCATCTATATAATGCATCACATCACATCCCTACAATGGTGCATCGTAATCCTTCAGTCCATCGTGTCACATCTTTGCAACTCAGTATTTTGTCACAACTACTTTTGTGACAAAGCAATAAATGTGCATTAAATATGATCACACGATTGAAATGGATATACACACCCGCCCCTCCCATTTCATTTTTCATCTTATTTTTGCTATCCCAAGTCTCTTTTGTACTGCGCACCTGACTCTCACAGTTAATTTTTACTTAGTAAGTTTAGCATTACATTTTTTCATGCATCCTCTCACCTACCTAACCTTCCATCTTCCACTATATACATATAGGCAAGACAGAATATTCATCCTTTCAACACTTGTGATAAAAATAGATTTGCGATAAAAAAATATATAGTGACAAATGAAATGGGAGGGGGTGGTATATATAGCCATTTCAGCCTTATGAGCACATTCAATGCAAATTTATTGTATTATCACAAAAATAATTGTGACAAAAGGTTGAGTTGCAAATATGTGACTTGATGGATTGAAGGATTATGATGTGTCATTGCAATGTTGCAATGTGCCATGACAGGGTTGTGATGGCCATTGCAAGGTTGTGATGCGATGTGATGCATTGGAAAGATGCAATGTGTCATTCAACTTCTCAAATTTTCTAATATGAAACTTTCCATTCCCTTCCCAACCTAAGGGTATGAAGAATAGTTTTAGGGGTTACATCACATAGATTTCTAAGATTTTAAAGGGGGGATCCTAAAATTTGGCTTCGGTAAAAATAATTGTAGCTCTATTATAGCCACTACAACAATTGGCTAATCACTGGTAGAACCTCAACATCTATGGTTTATCATTTAGTTATTATATTGTAGAAATTAATAGAAATTTGTTACTACTGATAAATTCGAACTGAAAACAGATTATAAATTTCCTCTACAATTCTGCAAAATGTAAATCACAATTTAGAAACACATGCAATGGCATGCAACCATCAAAACCACAAGACCACAATGATTTACAGGGGAACCCAAATAAGAAAATACCCTCTGCTGCTTTTCATTAATCAGATGAGAATGAGAAACTATTACAATTTCTTGCTTCAACTCTGAAGCACGCCTTGAACTGTAAACTTGTTCTCCTACTAAATGCCCCGCTCTGGCCAACACTTAGATAATTCAAGCCTCCATATTCCTCCTATTTCCTTGCACAATCCAAGAGAAATTGAGCTCCTAAATAATAGTGGAATTCCTTATTTCCTTGCACAATTCCCAAGGAATAGACCACCTGTTGAATTTCCAAGCATGTACACTCAACTAGTATACAATTGATGATTACAATGTGCCTTTTCCTCCACTCGAGCTAGGCAATTTGAATTCCATTAATGTATGGGATTTTTTTAGCTAATTGACTAGTTTAACTAAGAGATCATTGAGTTAACAATTGTTTTACGACTCAACTGACCTTCAACTAACTCAATTAATGACTTGAGCTCAATTAACTTAGTTCAACTGAAAATAACTAAACTAGATTATTAAATTTTAGAAATCACTACATGCACAACTCTAATCCAAGCCTACAAACGTGAATTTTTTATCTAAATAAGTGACAAGGCCATGTCACTCAAGCTAACTACAATCCAAGTCATCATGTTGATGTGGAAAATCGAATTACTCAATTTGACTAAGGCACAAGTCAAATTGAGCCTTTCTTACTACAATTTCTAACACTCCCTCTTAACAAGAAAGGGATTTTGAACCACCCCTACCCTGCACCTATGGAATTTGAATTTTCCTCTTGGCAATGCCTTCGTTAAGATATATGAATCATGCTCCTTAGTTGGAATGTATTGTAGGATCATAATTCTCCTCTGCACACAATCTCATAAGTGATGGTATCTAATATCAATGTGCTTGGACCTATCTTGAAATACTAGATTCTCATATAGTTTAATACAACTCTAATTGTCACAATAAATCATTGTCATATCCATCTCCTGATTGAAAAGACCCACAAGTATTTTCCTCATCCATATGGCCTCACATGTTGCTTGACTTGTATCCATGTATTCAGACTTTGTTGAGTTGAGTGCCATAGAACTATGTTTCCTACTATATCAGGAAATAATTGCATACCCAACACTGAAGATAGCATCTGAAGTACGTTTCTTGTCCGATGGACTCCCTACCCAATCTGCATCAGTGAAGCCTTGGATCTCCACTCCCTCTATCCTCCTGTACCATAACCCATACTCAGTGGTGCCTCTGAGGTATATTAACACATGTTTTGTTTCCTTCCAATACAACTTGGTAGGATTCACCATGGCTTGACTCAATTGATTAATTGCATATCATATGCCGGGCCTTGAGTTCACCACATACATCAAGGATCCCACAAGTTATCTATATATGGTAGAATCTATTGCCTTTCCTGAAGAACGATGTTCCTTCCTCTAGTTTGTAGCTAGAGGTGTGTCCATAGGCTTGTAGTTCTCCATGTGAAATATCTGAAGTATTTCAAAGGAATACTTTCCCTGACTCACAAACATCTCACCATCACCCTTCCATGCTACTATCCTAAGGAAGTAATGCATCAATCCGATGTCTTTCATCTCAAATTCTCTCTCAAGGTCCTCCTTGCAAGAGTGGATCAACTTCTCATCCCATGTAAGTATCAAGTAAACATACAATACCAAGATAAGAAACTTGTCATCTACCACGGTGTGATATATATTGGCATCTGCTTCACTTTTGGTGAAGCCCAATCCACTGAGAATGTTTTAATCTAAGTGTGCCATGCTCGAGGTGCCTTTTTGAGACCATAAAGGGCTCTCTTATGTCTACACACATGTATCTCCCTGTCATATGTCTCAAATCCCTCTGGCTGCTCTATGTAAATTTATTCCTCAACAACAGCATTGAGGAAGGAAATATTCACATCCATCTAGTGTATCTTCCACCGCATTTGCTATAATGGTTTTCATTAAGTAATACCTTGCCATAGGGGAAAATCTTTCCTCGTAGTCAACTCCCTCTACCTATGAGAAGCCTTTGGCCACAAATCTGGCCATGTACTTCTCAATACTCCCATGAGCTTCATGCTTCACTTTGTAAATCCATCTGGAACCAACCACTAACTTGTTCTCTGGTCTTGGAACCACCTCCCATACATTGTACTTCATGATAAAGTCATACTCCTCCACCATGGCATCAACCCTCACTAGTTACGAAACTACTTCCTCAAATGAAGAAGGCTCTAACTCAATGAATTCTATCATGAGAGCCATGTAACCAGTATATATGTATGGTGACCTCCTCTGCCCGCACAAGGATGTAGGAGCTCCCACATGCTTCTGTGCATCCTGCACCAATCTATCATCTCCTTTGGTTCTATTGCTCCCCTCTCTGGAAGATTCTGGTTAACTAGGTGCCTCCAATTAGCCTCCTATCTACTCCTCCACATGTGGCTACTCCACAACATCTTGAAGCTCTACATGAGGCTCCTCCTTTGGAGCCAGAAGCTCCTCCTCTGGTGGGATACTCAACTCTCGCTTTAGAGAGAATCTCATAGCCTTCTCCTCATCAAATTTCACATCTCTCCTTACTATTTTAAAATACACCCGATAACTATGTGGTGTCTCTGTGTATCCTACAAATACTCCCATCTCATTTGTAGGTTCAAATCTTCCTGCTATCCTTGGAGACATGACAATACACAACAACTCCAAAAATTCGAAAATGGGATACTTATGGATTTCTCCCAAAGAAAGAGTTTTTGGGTGTGATCATAACAAGTATTCTATTAGGGATCCTATTCTGCAAATAAATTGTGGTGTTTCATGCTTCTACCCATACATGTAATGGCATCCCTTGATCATGCAACATGGCTCTTGCTATTCCCAATATGCTTTTGTTTTTCCTTTCGGCCATCCCATTTTTTGTGGGTTATTAGGTGTTATCAGTTCTCTTATAATACCCTCTTTGGCACAAAATTCCTTGAAGGTGTTAGAAACAAATTATCCTCCATTGCCAATTCTCAGGGCTTTCAATTTCTAACCAATCTCCTTTTTAACCAATGCTTTGAATTCAACAAATTTGGAAAACACTTTATCCTTTTTCCTCATGAATAAAATCCAACATTTTCTAGAAAAATCATTGACAAAAATTACATAAAACCTATGTTTTATTGTAGAGGCTATAGAAAAGGGTCCACATACATCAGATTGGACTCACTCCAATATTTCTCCCACTCTACTATATCAACCTTGGAATGTGGATTTGACATATTTCCCTGATGTGCACCCCTTTTAGACATCATGTTGGTCAAGGGTGCATTTTGGAAGATTGGTGGTGATCTGTTGCATTATTTTTAAGGCTTGATGGTGTAAGTGTCCCATGTTCCTGTACCAGAGTTCTCCAACATCTCGACTTTTCACTTTTCTTGCCTTTCTACTCAGTGCAGCGCAAGCTTCCACCTCAATTTTATAGATATTTTTTACTCTAACTCCAATCTATTTCACTTTCCTGATAGATACGCGTCTCATAAAGGCTTTCCCCTTACTAAAAACAACATCATGACCTCTATCCTCCAATATAGCTATAGAGATCAAATTCTTGTTCAACCTAGGTACATACATAACATCTTTCATATCAAGATGGGAGTTGAACTCCCTCTTAAAGTTTACAATTCCAATTCATTTAGTAGTGTACCTCCCATAATCCCCAAGTTCTATGTGCATCTAGAGATCCTTCTCCTTTAGGCCATATAAGAACTCTTTGCATCCTGACATATGGAATGAGACCCCCGAATCTAGATACCACACACTCCCCATTACAGTTTGGCTATGCATGCAATCAATGTGATGTCAAATTTGAATTGTGAGGCAAGTGCTTCACCTCTTTATCCTCTTGAAGGCTTCTTGTTAGACTTCTTGTGCGGATACTTTGTTGCATAGTGCCCATATTTGTGGCAGTGAAAACATTTTACCTTACTTAGGTCCTTCTTCTTGTCATTGTTCTGGATGGAATCTGACTTGCTTTGGGCCTTATTTCCCTTGGATTTCTTGCCCTTCCCAACCAAGGGAAAAATCTCTTCCTCCTCAGCTTTGGATGTTACTCCATCTCTAGTGTCCCTTTGAATATATTCCTACACCAAATCAGACCAAAGTCTCTCCCAATTTGGAAAATTTCCCCTTCCATTTACTAAGTCTTGGTAGTTGTGCCAGGATTTCGAAAGGCCTAGGAGAGCTAGGCTCACTTGCTCAGAAAATGAAACATTTTCTCCTAATCTTCCAAGTTCATCTCAAACCTGAGAGAATCTGGAGAGGTAATGTGGAATGGTTTCATTTTCTTGCAATTAGATGTTTTTCTTAGCTTGTCCCTTAATGCCAATTTCCTGGCATCACTGTTATTTTTGAATAAATCAATGAGAGTATTCCACACAGGAAATGTGTTATGAAACCAGCTCACAAAAGATAGAAAAGATAGATCAACGCCTTAGAATTCAGCCTCTTCGAGGGGGCAACCTCCTTTAAATTACATAAATGAACAATTCTTGGATGATTCAAAATACAAAACCTCCTTTCTATATATAGGAGTCACAATATAACCAAGCTAACCTAACAATAATAATATAGAGGCACAAAAATAACAATAGAGGGATTCTATGGGGCACAGTAATAATAATATGGTGACAATAGGGGGACAACAATATTAATAAGGGATACAACTACAATAGTAATGGGGTAATCACTAGTATTATAGGGACCTAACAAAATGGAGTTTCCTTTCCATGTAAATTTGAGGCTATGTAGTCTCCCACACCCTCTAGTATGATCCTCTTGGCTTTTGTGGTATCCTTATTCCACTGGGCTAACTATTGTGCACCCAATGTTGCTAGTTTTTGAATGTCAATTTTGGTGTACTCCAACACTCTATTGTCATCAAGCACATCTTCCATCCCATCCTTTCAAGCTATGAAATTTGAGGTTCCCTCTAGGGCATACTCAAGTCTCAATCCGTTGAATGACATTTTCCCGCACTGGACAAAACTACTTCATTGAATCTGCAAATCAAAATTTCAGAGGGAGAAGATCTATTGACTAGTTTCTATTGTGATTTCGAGCTCTAACACCATGTATTAATTAATAGAAATTTGTTACTATTGATGAATTCGAACTGAAAACAAGAGATTATAAATTTCCTCTGCAATTCTGTGGAATGGAAATCACAATTTAGAAACACATGCAATGACATGCAACCATCAAAACCACAAGAACACAATGATTTATAGGGGACCCAACTGGGGAAAACCCCTTTGCTACTTTTCATTAATCATATGAGAATGAGAAACTATTAGAATTTTGTGCTTCAACTATGAAGAAAACCCTGCATTGTAAACATGTTCTCCTGCTAACTGTCCTACTCTAGCCAACACTTGGCTAATTCAAGACTCAAACTTCTACTTATTTCCTTGCGCAATCCAAGAGAAATTGAGCTCCTAAGTAATAGGGGAATTCCCTATTTCCTTTCGCAATTTCCAAGGAATAGATCACTTGCTCAATTTCCAAGCATGTACACTCAACTAGTATACAATTGGTGATTACAATGTGCCTTTACCTCCACTCCAACTAGGCAATTTGAATTCCATGCATGTCTAGGCTATTTTTAGTTGATTGACTAGTTTAACTGAGATATCATTGAGTTACCAAAAATTCTACTACTCAACTAACCTTCAACTGACTCAATTAATGACTTGAGCTCAACTAATTGAGTTCAACTAAAAATAAATGAACTAGATTACTAATTTTAGCAATCACTACATGCACAACTCTACTCCAAGCCTACAAACTCAAATTTGTTGACCTAACTAAGTGAAAAATCCATGTCACTCAAGCTAACTACAATCCAAGTCATCCTGCTGATCTAGAAAACTGAATTACTCAATTTGACTAAGGCACAAGTCAAAATTAGCCTTTCTTATTACAATTTCTAATAGGTAGAGCCTAATATGTCTTGGGAAGTATTAACTTGAGTTCATGGGTAACACTTGTGTAGTTATCTAACTCTGGTTAAGCTTCTTTCATCTCTTTGTAAACCAGCTTAGATCCATCTAACATCAGATATATCATGCGTCGAGAGGGATCAAATCCCTCGAGGTGCAAACCTTCCTTTCGGTGTGTAGAACTTGAGGAAATATTTGCACCTCGAGGGATTTGATCCCTCTCGATGCATGATAGATCCGGTGTGAGATGGATCTAAGCTAGTTCCAGTTGAGGGCAACAATGTCACATTTTTAGATTATCATTATTATGTATATGTTTGAGATAAAATTCAAAATTCACATTATTTTTTCTTTGCTTGGCATAACCATATCATTATCTTCTTTATTTTGGATTGCGTTGCTTTCCTTGAATGGTTTGCACGTCTCAGTTTTGATACTTTGAGTGGTTTGTGTGTTGATGTGTTTGGATTTGGATGGTAATGTTTGTGAGTGTTACAATTGTTGTGTCATATTTTTATATGTGTATGTAATTATTTATTATTAATTAGTTGGTGATGAAGAAGGGAGACAATCTTGTCAATAGTTTGTAGGAGGATTGATATTGCACATCTATTTCATTTAATTTTAGGTATCACAACTTTTGACAACTAATTAATTCTAAATAGTGTTCCTCCAAATATTACAAAATATATCTTAAGAGTAGTTTTAATAATTTACTGCGTCATATTACTCTTGAAATAATGTGTTTCTTTGTTTATATTTGAAATAATTTATTTCCTTTAAGAAAAAATTGATGATTTTTTTTATTTATAGTTTATTTTTGAAAGTGAAGAAATAATGTATTTTTTTTTTTTTTAATGAGTGGCCAGATTTATAAAATCTTTACATTATTTGTTTCTCCAAACAATTATCACATCTCCTTCAATAATATTTTGATTTGTTTTGATGTTTATAAATATACATTTTCCTCTTATAAATATTTTTAAAATATTGTTGTATGCAATTATTCTATTAGTAATTTTGAATATATGTAATTGTATATTAGTAATTAGTTGGAAATGAAGAAGGAAGACGATATTTTCAAGGATTAATTTGCACTTTGCAAGAGGATTTATTATGCACATATTTTTCATTTTAATTCTAGGTATCGCATCTTTTGACAGCTAATTATTTCTTAATAGTGTCCCTCTACTTATTACTAAATATATCTTGAAAAACATTATTTTTAATAATCTACAACCTCAATATTAACAACATCTAATGCAAACAATCAAATAGAATTAGAAAACAAAATCTCCATTGAAATAAATTCATCAAATGCAAGCAATCAAATGAGATTAGAAATCAACATCTACACTGAAATCAATGCATCTAGTGCAAGCAACCAAATAGGATTAGAAATCCACATCTACATTGAAATCCATGCATCTAGTGCAAGCAATGAAATAGGATTTTAAATCCACATATACACTGAAATTCATGCATCTAGTGCAAGCAATGAAATAGGATTAGAAATCCACATCTACATTGAATTCAATGCATCTAGTGCAAGCAATAAAATATAATTAGAAATCAACATCTACACTGAAATCAATGCATCTAGTGCAAGCAATCAGATAGGGTTAGAAATCATCATCTACACTAAAATCAATGCATCTAGTGCAAGAAATATTCTTCCCTCTCTCCCCCATCCATCTAATCTTGAAAAATATTTTTAATAGTTTACAATCTCAATATTAACAACATCTAATGCAAGTAATCAAATAGGATTAGAAAAAAAATCTACATTAAAATCAATGCATATAATGCAAGAAATCAAATAAGATTAGAAACCAACATCTACACTGAAATTAATACATATAGTGCAAGCAATAAAATATAATTAGAAATCAACAACTACACTAAAATCAATGCATCTAGTGCAAGCAATCAAATAAGATTAGAAATCACCATCTATGTTGAAATCAATGCATCTAGAGAAAGCAATCAAATAGGATTAGAAATCAACATCAAACCTGAAATCAATGTATCTAGTGCAAGTAATCAAATATAATTAGAAATAAACATCCACAATGAAATCAATGCATCTAGTGCAAGCAATCAAATAGGATTATAAATAATCATCTACACTAAAATCAATGCTTATAGTACAAGAAATATTCTTCCTTCTCTCCCCCCTCCATCTATATCTATATCTAACTTCATCTCTCCTTCTTTGTCTCTCTATCTCACCCCCCCAAACACACACATTGTTTCTCCATATCTATCTATCTCTCCCTCCCTCTCTCTATCTCTCTCTTCTTCCCTCTCTTCACCTCCCATCTATATCTCTATCTCCCTCTACCTCTCCTATGTTTCTCTATATCACCCCCTAAACATACACACTCCTTACACACACACACACACACACACACACACACATATATATATATCCCTCTCTCTTCTTCTCCCTCTCTCTTCCCATTCACTCTCTCTCTCCCTCGTCTATCTATCTTCCCTTTTGATCTCCTCTCTCCCTCTCTCTCTATCTCCCTTATCACTCCCTCTCTCTCTCCACCTTTATCTCTCTATGTATTTCTTCTTACCTCCCTCTCTATTTCCCTCCAACTCCATCTCTCTCTCCCTCCCTATCTCCTTCTCTCTCTCACGTTCTCTCTCTTCCTTCCTCTCTCTCCCTTTCTCTCTCACCTCCCTCTATCTCTCTCCCCCCTCTCTCTTCACCCTCCAACCCTGTCAATATCTCCCTCCCTCTCTCCTTCTCTATCCTTTTCTTCCCCCTTCCTTACATCTATCCTTATTTGTCTCTCAATCTCACCCCAAAACATACACACTCTCTCTCCATCTCTCCCTTCTCACTCCCTTTCTCTCTCTCCACTCTTCTCTCTCTATGTCTTTCTTCTTCTTTTGATCTCCATATATCCCTTGTCACCCCCTCTATCTATCCACCTCTATCACTTTATGTCTTTGTTATTCTCTCCATATATATAATATATATATATATATAGAGAGAGAGAGAGAGGAGAGAGAGAGAGAGAGAGAGAGAGTTAATATAATATCAATGATATATTAATATATATATATAATATAACAAATTCAATATCATATTAAATTTAATATTTGTGTAATCCAAAGTTATTAAATTTAATAATGTTAATATTAGATTTATAAAAAAATAATGGCATGATAACAAAAATTATAATAAAACTACATCAAATTAATATTTTCAAATATTAGGACTTTGATGTGGAAATATTTGTCTTTAAAGACTTTAATATATCCACAAGATATGGTTTTTTTCCTTTAAAGATTCATTTTACAAATATTTAATCAAAAGAAATATTAAAAGCTTTTGGAGTAGGATTTTCGATTCTTTACGTTGAATTAATATTTTTCCTTTGATTTAAGAGATGTTATTAGCTTTAGTAAATTTGAGTAAAGATGTTTAATATTTTAACTAATTTGGAATCTGAATGTGGTAAAATTTTGGTTAAAGGTAAATTTATGATGCATCCAAATTCATGTATATGATAAAGGAACTATTAAATGCATGAGATAATTTAATATTCATTCAAATTATATATAATAATGCATAGTTATATTTTAATAATTAATCTTAGTCCATTAATAAGATTAAAAAGATATATAATTTAAGATTCAAACTAATGATTTGGCTAACATTAGTAAAAAATATTTTTATTATTTTTTGAGGGCGTGACATACTTACACATCAGGGTCATACTGGGTTGTAGAATGTGCCTCTCGACGCAACTAGCTTAGTATTAGAACATAACACATGACTTAAACAAAAGTCTAACACTAAAAGCTTTGATGAGAAATGGAGATGTTATGCAAGTGATTTTAAGATTCTCATAATTAAGATGAGTCACTCATGTTGCTATGTCTTCATCGAGGGCTCCACAGTCACGACAGAGTCACTCAAGGAAGACAAACATTGCTTCACTTCTAGTGAGCATCCATAGCCTCAAGGAAGTTACTTTCATCACCCTTCTGTGTGAGAAGACTTTGTCATGCCTTTACCTTTTTATTGATTTTATTTGAAGGAACTTTTTTCCATTATTATTTTGGGCATTGCTACTAGGGTGATGAGGGATCTCGACTTAGATTTATGAAACAAATGAGTTTTTCCTTGTTTTTCAGAGATTTTAAGATTTTATGAAATGGTTTTCACACAATTGCACTTTTCCCCGTCCCTTCTCTAACTAATGGGTTGAAACATTCATGCATATAATATATTTATTCAAGACCAATCAGGTTTCAGGGATTCTATTAAAATTTTGGGTTTTACTAGCTTAGTAGAGTTCCCCATAATATTCAATTCTTATTTTATGTATGAACCATGAAATCTCACATAAATGTTCAAGACTTAACCAATTGAAAAACATTAAATGTTAGCAACCTAATGAATAATTACCATAGACCCATTCACGGCACCAGTGTAACATCATTTATTTATTTCCATGGTTTAGTTATTTATGTACAAAACCCAATTATTTATGTTCAAGGTTTCAGGTTGAAGATAAAACAAAGGAACGATCGGAAAAACAAAAGAAAATAAATAAAAGGCATGAATTGGAATATGTACAAGGAAAAACAATTCAAAGAGTTATCATCTAAAATAAACTTTCAAATCTTGGCCATTGAGAGGGAGGGACTCTATCTTCTCATGTAAGGTTTGAAATCAATAAGTGTTGAGGCCAAGTTTCTCATGGATGAGGAACGAACTAAGCTAGAGGGATTGGAACTTGATATGCTCGCCTTTGTCTTCATGGGGTTTATCCCATTTCAACACAAGGTCACTACTTAGATCTCTTTGTCACTTCCAAAATTTTTATCAAACCACCTCTTGATTCTTTGTTGATGGGCGGGGAATTTGGAACAAGCATTGTGCCTTTCCTCCTCATGCTTAAGTATAGTAACAATTTGGCTTTTAATAATAGGGAAAGGCTGACCACGAGAATATTGAGAAAGTTTCAATGCATAAAGATAAAGGTTGGGAGGGAGAAATTTTTTTTCCCATATACCAAGAAGTGGTGAAGCTTCGAGAAAATATTTTTAGGTCACACAATCGGCCCACAGAGCATTGGATAAAGCATTATGCCAGTTGCATTGTTGGTCGACTATGATTTTCTTAATCATTCTGATTAAATTCTTGTTGCTTGACTTACTTAGGCCATTTCCTTGAGGATAATAATTAGAATAATTTAGTAAAATGATACCTTTATCTAAAGTAAATTCAGACTATTTCATTAACAAGAAATAGGAAGCATTGTAAAAAAAAAGAGATGTTGGAACTCCAAACCTAGTAAAAATGTGTTGTTCAATAAATTGTATTACGACTTGATCATTGATTTGCATGAGAGGTGTGGTTATTACCCAACATGTAAAATAATTTGTAGCAGTAAGAATATATTGGTGTAGTTTGGAAGAATGCAGAAATATCTCACCCATAGCATCCAAGCCCCATTATTGAAAAATTTCTCTAATTTTAACTAGTTGCAAGGGAGTGGTTGCTCTTTTCTCTCTCCCAACACACTTTTGGCATACAAGACATTTTATGCTACAAGCATGTGCATCTTGTAAAAGAATAGGCCAATAATATCCTTCTCAAAGAATTATGTGTGTGGTAATTTTGTTGGAAAAATGACCTCCAATTGGCCCATCATGAATTTCAACTAAAACATTATCTACTTCTGGTGATTCTGAGCATCCCAATAAGGTTCTTATTGGGTGTGGAGCTTGATTATATTCTTGATTCAGAGGTATTGTTTCAAATGTGTTCAGATCCCAGTCCCTGATAGGAGGGGGTTGCACCCCCACTATTATTTCCAGGGGTGTCAGTCCCCACACCCCCCCCCCCCCCCAATTTGTGGGGGTTCGGAGGCAGTGCCCCCAAAGCAAAAATTAGAGAAAAAATTGCCTTATAAAATTTTGTAATTTCGTAGTCAATCTGGGCCATTCATCAGGCAAAAGATCTAATGATATAAGTTATGTTAATTTAGGGTTTTTTGTTAGTTTTTGGCAACTTGATGAAAATTTCAATCATGGGAATAGGTTCCTCTTTTCGAGTGGACCAATTCTGACTTTTTAAAAGCTCAATTTGGACAAAGGAAAGTGTATTTTTGAAGAAAATACCACATGTGCACAAAAGAACAGATCGACCCAAAATAGAAATTGGACTCCCATGGATAGCTATAAATAAAAATCAAGTGACCCTCATTTGGAATCATCATTATGATCATTCTTCTTTCTTTGGTTTGGCTCGCACATGATTGATATGGTTTGCGAAAGTTCGCTTGCGCAAATCTGAGATTGTAAGGTCCAAAGCTTGGACATTTGTTAGGGATTTTTATTTTCGCCCTCCAGCTTGCACAAGCAATTTTTAGCTATAATCACAGGCATGTAGGCTCATGCATGTGGTTGAAAGGTTTCAGCCACACACACATCAACCTTTGTGTTTGATTGGGACCTAGGTTTATATTTTTTCATTTGACCACATATTTCGTTAGTTGACCGCAGAGTTCAACAGTTGACCGCAGAGTTTAGCAGTTGACCACAGACAGTGTTAGTGGACGACAGATTTCAAAATAAGGGTTTTGATTATTAGTATTGTTGGGTTCATCTCTTGGATGTTGATTAATTGATTTTGCTGGATATTTATATGGTTGAATATATGTATCATTGTACTCTCTCTTTCCTGAAACATTCAATGACAATATAATAAGAAGAATAATTTGAAATTGTTTTCCCTGAAGTGGGTTTTGGGCTAGTCTCCGACCAATCCTGGTATATCTATGTGTGAATGTTTTTCTTCTATTGTTCCGTTATGTTCTGTTGCATTGATGATGATATTGTTCTTTCTATATAGTTGCATATGTTATTAAATAATGTATTGATGTTGTGGGGTGAATTTAATGTGTAAATGAAGAAATGAAATTATCCAAAGCAAAGAATAATATATCCCTAAGAAAAATAACATGGATTCATAGTTGAGCTAAAGAAAATTCATTGAATATCACCCCTATATAGACACCATTAACGAAAACAAGAGAAGATGAAGGAGACCTAAAATAATTCTAGGGTTTAAAGGAAACCCTGGGTAATTTAGTTATTAGGGTTTGATGGACATTATGAAGTTAAGGTTTAAAAGAAATCTTGGTTTATGAAAAGGGTTTGAGATATTCAATCTAGAAACCCTAGCATTATTAGTTTCTATCTCTTGTGACATTGATGATCCTTGAAGCCTGGCTCAAGAGGGAGATAATCACTTCTCGTTGAGAGATAAGCACCATTTAGATTTATGTTATTTCTTATTTAGACTTATTGTTTTACTTGTACTTCATGCATGAATATTTTAGTATATATATACCTCTAACCTCTATGCAAGTTGTGAAAATTAGATCCTTCTCGAGGATCATCTAATGTGCGGGAAAAGAAAGTCAGTGCAAGAAGAGAAGAGCTAGTGGAAAGTTGACAAAGTGCTACAGCTACATATGACAAGTAAGTGTTACAAGTTGTAAAGTAATATGAACACTATGAGGTATGTAAGTTGCAATATTGGATGGAAAGGTAAGCTCTAAGGTATGACAAGAATATTAAAGTAAGATTTATTTATGGTATATGTGATATATATTGGTGCTCCTGATATTTGGCAAGAATCTTTCATTTTAGACATCATGGATTCCTAGATATGATAAAGAAGGCTAGCACATTATTTTTTATATATGGTAGCTTGATATTGTTGTTAATGCTTGAGATAAGCATGATGAAAGTGTGAAAATAAGATTTATACTCTTGTTGATGTTGGTAAGATTTTGTTAAGATTAGTAAATCTGACATGTGGTAGAATTGGATGCCCTGACTTTATGTTTATGATCATGCAAGTATGAAGATACTCTTATATGACACTAACCCTTAATGAATGTTTGATAACATGATGATGAATTGTTCTGATATATGTCTGGGAACCTAATATATTTTGTGATCTAATATTTTTTTTGTAACATAAGAATATTATGATAGACAGGTTGATTGTGATGGTTTAAAAGGATTTTCATTCAGAGGGAGAAGGAATTCATGAGATTTTAACACCTATCGTTATTTGAAAAGACGACTCTTGACTGTTAAAGGAAGGATTCTAGTCATAAATAACCATATGATGTTGTTAAAGAAGTTTTTGAATGTTTTGATTTGAGCAAAGAAGGGTTCTCCTAGTCTAAGCCCCAACTGCACAGAAGAAATATTAAGGTTGTGGTTATAAGCCTCCTAATCACATGGAAGAAGTCCTATGGGTGTGGTTTTTCCTATAGGTCAAAAAAACTGAAGTCTTATGCACAATATCAAGAGCGCACTAGGAATATGTTAGACCTTCAGTTATGGAGCAGATTATGGAAGAGTTTTATGGGTAGTGAAGTTTCTAAGGTCTTCATAATGTTGAGTTATTATAGAGAATGTGAATGTCTTGTTTTATTGTGTGTTTGCAGGAGTCTATAGTATGCAGTGATTTTCCATTCTAAATGAATGGAAAACATAAACTTATATGACTTATCCAAGATGTATGCATTTACATTTAGTAACAAAAATAATTATGATCACGTGGATGGCTTGATGATGTTTGATATTGCTTGGTAAATGAAGATTGTTGACATGACAATAAGGTTTTATTGGTTTGACTACACAATATTGATTTTTTTGAGGCTTGGTATACTATTTTGGTTTGTGTTATGATTGCAGAAAGCATTGCATGGCTTGAAACAAGCTCCCTGAAATTGGCATGTTCGCATTGACAGATACTTGGTGAAGTGTAGAAGCATTTCTGATCCACACCTCAAACATTGGTTCAAGGTATGCCTTTGATTTTGGTTTTATATGTTGAATATATATTCTTGATACGTAGTGGGCCTTTTATGATAAAGCGTAAGAAGGAGATATCCACTAAGTTCGAGATGAATGATATTCTGAAGATATGAGTCTACATGGATACACTGATAATTGGAAGAGCACGTTGAGTACATTTTCGTTAGCATGGATAGCTATGGGGAAATTTGGTTGAATAATAACATTGGAGAGTTTTTTGATTAGGATCTAGAAGAATATGAAAAACATTGCAACAATAAAGAGTGGGATCCAATTGGAAGAGAATCCCATATATACTTGGGATTGAGACATCTTCATAGATTGAGATAGTTTTGTTGCATGAGACAAGCTTGGGCTTGTGGTTGTTGCCTCCATGAGAGGGAGGATGAATAAGGTATCCTTTTGTGACATATATTTATTCTAACATAATATTTGAATTGATTTCCTGCATGAACACGAAAACAGAGGATTTCTTCTCCTTGTGATGTTTGAGAAATCTCTTCAATGAGTTGGTTAAGTTGTTGCCAGATGTGAGAACATTGATATGTTTTTAATCTATAGAGAGTAGCTTAGATTGATGGATGTGAACCTCCTGAAGTAAGGGTAAGCCTTGATCGAGGAAACTAAGTCAACTCTTCCCCCCTGTATGAGCTCCCAGGGTGAGGAATTGAGATGCAGAGATCTGTTGTGTTATTCAACAACCCCCCCCCCCCCCCCCCCCAAATTTATAATATAATAGCTAATTTTCTATCAATAAATAGGGACCCTTGATAAAATTCTTAAAAAACAAATTTACCATTTAGACACTTTCTTTTAAATTTTTGGAATAAAGCAAGATATCAAGCCAAAACCCTTTGAAATCTAGCAAATACTCACCTTTTCGCATGCCGCTGAACCAACTATGTCAAAAAGCCTTGTTAACAAGCAAAACACGCGAAAAGTGATCGAAAGGAATCACCATGCTTAACTTGAATATCATTAGGCTTTTTCATTTAAAATTAAGGCCCAACGCATTTCCTATTAAAACAAAAGCTCATATCGCATATCTCCATTCACAGAGGGCGCACTCTCACAAAACATGTGAAATGTGATATTGCGATGAGGCAGTCAACATTATCGCATCGTGTCAAAAACACTTAAGAGAGGTCTTAAAACTTACGAATCACGTGATGTTACGAAATGCGTTAAGAGGCCAGACCCAATTAAAGCCTATGTCATAAAGTAGCACTTAAAATCTGCCGCGCAATAAAAAATGCTTTATAAGGTGAAAATTCCATTAAAAAAGCTACACTTTAAAAAAAAAAAAAATAACACATCGCATCTTGAATCTTGCAGGAAACTAAAGAACTCTAAGAAAGTGCACAATAAAATATGTGATAATGTGATTCGCGATATTGCATCGCAATTGCAAAATCGGCATTCTCACAAATTAAAGTTGGCCACCTTAAAAAAATTCTTCCTGATTTATGATGCAAAACATTAATGAGAAATAAAGTTAGCAATAACAAACCATTAGTGGATACGATATCTTTTCATCTGCGTTTAATTAGAACTCCTTTCTTGTCACCTTTTCAAGGTTATCTATATCATTCATCCTCATTTTCATTCTTACTTGTGTCTATCTGATATCTTTCGCTTTGCTCCATTTCAAGAAAAATCCGCAGGAAGATTCATTAGAAGCAATGACAAAGAAGGGAAAGGCAGTTGCATCTGAAAAGTCATAAATGATCCCTCTTTTCTCTGATACTACATGCAGTAGAGATGGAGGAAATTCAACTTAGGAGGCCATGTATGATTTTTTAGAAGAGGAAAAACCAAGGCCACTGGTAGCAAAGGCCACAGCCGATGCTCATGTTTCCTCTAATGCCTCCTACTTCGAGAAAACATGTTCATTCCTACACCGCATAGTTGCAAGACCGAAGATAATCCCTATACATGTATGGTCAAGTGGATAATTGATGCAGTTGACATCTCGAACAAAGAATCCAAGAATCACAAGCAAGAGGTTATGGGATATTTTTCAGCAGAAAGCCTGCGGCTAATGTACCACTTACCAGAGCCACAGAACCTCTACAATAAACAACTCCTTGAGCAATTTACTAAGGATAATGAAGATCCAGAGACGTCACGTGGACCTGGACAGCAAGTGAAGGCAAGCTCAAAAGGGATAAGACGGTTATGTATTCTATGACATCTATCTCTCCCCATTATAGTTTTGCAGCACCCATGCTATGTAGATTGTTCGGTAAACCCGATAGCACCAAATTTTCCCAGAATGGCTTCCATTAATGGATATAGCCATGAACACAACGATAATGAATTGGGCTCAAATTTTGTCTAATAATTTGGCAAAATCCATTATGGAATATAGGATAAATAGAAGTCCCTCTTTAAGGGTTTATCCCCCATTTTTCATGAGCGCCTTTGTAATGGACGCAATCTATTTTAGTTCCAAATTTCCCATTATGGGATGGAAGTGGACTGCTTATGACCTGCTTCCTATCCATGTGTACCATATGATTTTGTGTGAGTCTCAGTTTCACCCCCATTTTTATAAGATATGTCAAGGAGTTATGCTACCTATCCATAAACAAGTCTACAACACAACCGCCCCTAGGTTTTCAAAAGAAGCTGGAGTAGATATCTTTCCTATAGCCAGATGGTTTGGGGAGGAAACATTTACCTATATCAGAGTATTTGGGAGCATTTCTTCACCGCATGTTCTCCCATGTTATGTCTCCCACAAGTTAATGGCCAGGGAGATAGCCTACCAAACGACAGGGGAAGGTGGGTTGAGCAAAGGATTAAAAGAGCAGAAGAAGGCCATTTGGCCTACATTTCCATTGCAATGTGGTGTGTTTGTGCTACATGATTTTAGACATGCATGCAAAGAAGTAAAGATCGTGAAGTCTCTAAAATTAGCTACAATCCTGGAAGGCAGTATGACCCAAATGGCACTTTTAAGAACTTCACTACTATGGTGAAAGTGACACCATTCACCCATGAAGAGGACATCTTCGATGACCTCTTCCTACAAAAACAAACGTTTTCACAAGTGACGCATATGGAATCTCTACTTTTTTCCCCAGATGATGTTGAAGCTTTCCATGTGTACAGATAGAGGAGATTATTGAAGGTCCCATTGGACCTACTACAAATTGAACCAATAAGGTAGCCAACTTCTAGTGTAAGCTTGGAGGATAGCTCCAAAGAGAATTCTGAAGAAGAAACCCAAGAGAGATCTACTCATGAGTCAGAGCACTCAGAGGACAAGTCTCAAAATGGGGGAGCCAATAAATAAAGAGTCTGAAAGGGACATAGTTGGAAGTACAGAGGAAACAATCGATAAAACCACGACAAAGAAATAGGCATAAATTCACTCCACATCCACTCATTTAGTAAAACCCCCAGTTATTGATTTGGAAAAGGAATGGGAATATTTCAACAAGAAGCTTCACACAAATGAACAAGCATTTGAGATATACAATCCTAAGCAGCCACAACACAAAACAAATCAAGAAACAATAGTGGAGAAAATTATAGGCACTCAGGACGTTGAACTCATTCCTGCCACCCCCACTTCATAAATTATTTTGAGAATTGAGGAAATACCTCCACTGGATGTATTTTACAATCTTACCCACAAATTTGTTGTCAAAAGAGAGAGGAAGAAAAGGAAGTTAGGTGTTGTAGCTATTACGACTCCTGACAATGAACCAATGGACATTGTATGGAAGGACTCACCCATGGACCCATCAGAAAATCTCACAAGATTGTCGCAATTCGCGAGAGCCTATGCAACGATAACAATTGAAAAAGCAACAGAGATCCAAAATGTTGCTTAAAGAAAAGAAACAAAGAATTTTGTTGTTGGAACAACAATTGGCTTAGGAGAAATCCAATCAACAAGCAGAATTACAAGTAGCCCAACTCCAACAAGAATTTGAACAGATGCAAATACAACATCAGGCCAACCTAGTAGAAAGAGATGCGTGGATACAAGCTATGATAGATAAGTATAAATACAATCCACAAATCAATGAGTTCATAAACGAATCACTCAATCTGAACTCCCAATTAATGAAGGAGAAGGAAGTTCTTTGCCAAAAAATCTCGCAAATAGGTCTTTATTGCGAGATCACTGATAAGCTAACAAGCCAAGTTGTCGACATGAGACTTGAGTATGATGAAATCCATAAAAATATTTCTTACCTTATCACCTAGCAAGAATCATAAGAAGGGAGAAAGTTTGATCTACCAATACTAGAGGAATCACATAAAGACATTTTGTTCACAGATTGAGATTCTCGACTCAAGCAAGTGGAAAGGGAAATAACAATCGCAGCAACAGCAACAAGCAGCATAATAGAATCCATCAACAAAAATCTGCATGGCGCCAACCTTGTTATAGAAAGCATACCATGATTTCTTCCAAATGTCAAACAATTAGAGCAGCAGTGGAGGCAGGCAGTGAAGGAAAAGGAGGAGGTGATCAGACATATTAACAAGCTAAACTGGGAAGCATACTGGAAATTCTTGGTAAAATCATACAACCAGTGGATGACCTTGAGATGCTTAACAACTTCCACACAAAAAATGGTGTGAGCGCTAACAGACAATATATTTGTTGGGCAGCTGAAATATGTGATCAGCCAACCGACACATCTCAATCCTATGAGAGATATTTGTGATCTCAAAGATCAAATGAAAAGGAGTTAGTCAATTAGTTTATTTTTAGTTTTAGTTTAATTTTCGCATAATTTGAGGCGGGTCGTTTAAACCTCCTCATCTATTTTTGTAATAATCTATTTTAGGACCTATAGTTTAGTATTTAAACCCCTCTCATGCATTTAGAGAGGGGTCCATAAATTTTATCAAAAACATTCTTCGAAACATTGCACTTTTGTACTTTTGAGGAGGTTCTGATGGAATGCATGGAACAAGATCTATTTTCTCTTAAATATCTAGCATGCTCTACTGAAATGCACTTTTGTACTCTTATAATATGTTGGATTGATTGAAATTTGATCAATATTGCTGAAGCACATGAGCAGGACTCATCATATATGGTATTTTTATCTTATGATCTTGTTTTATTTATGTATTAGGCAATACTTCCTCTGTTAATTTTTTTATGTGTGAAAGTGTAAATTACAGTTAGCATTATTGCACTTTTGTATGATGTTGGCTTTGACTTTATTCTGAATACATGAACGATTAATACACGATATATCTTTCACAATCGTTTTGGCTAATTATTTATCCAAAATGATTACTGTTAAACGATTTCATTTCTTATTGCAGTTGAATGATCTATATTACCAATTGTTGTAGGACATCATTGTAGATCGCATATTGTATTGAATTCCCAGGTATATTTATATTTAAACTAGGATATATGCATGTGTTTAGTAGTTTATATTATATTACACTTAGCTTAATTATTCCCCCGTTACATCATATATCACCCCATCAACACTATCAAAATCATTTCTAGGAAACTCGTCCCATTATCCCCAGTCGGAACCACTACACCAAACGAAAAAGGAGCTGCTAACGAAGGTCCATACCAGGTGGCTTTACCCCATGTTGTAGCAATGATTTTCAGGGCTTCAACATTTTGGCACTAGAAGGAGGGCCTAACTATGAATGAAAAGTAAATTCGAATCAACAATCCATTCTAAAAGTAAAACTCCCTCACCATCTCTTCCAACTTCTTGATCGCATTCCAAATCCCCAAATCCTAAATGAGAAGTTGTAAAGGACCCTTTAGAATCCACTACTATAATTTCAAAAAAAGTCAAATCGATCTTCTTAAGCTACAGGGGATTTCAATATCTCAAGAAGAATCAGAGTTATCTCAAGCTAGTAATTCTTCTCAGTTCCCCTCATCTCAAAGGTTAACTAGAGCACAGAGTGAAAAGCTTGGGATCCCCCCTTTTGAATTCCCTCTACCAAACCATCTAAGAGCTAAGAAGACAAAATTTGAATCCCATAGTGAGGTTCTCTCATCATCACCTCAAACATCCTCATTCATTCCATCCATTTCATCACAAAATCAACCATCCACCTAACAACTATAGATCGTGGTTTCCACTAGTACTGGAGCACAAGCCTTCTCTACCCAAACACCTTGAAATATAGGAACATCTTCCTCTACACAGACACCTACAATGGCTCAAAACTTGTAAAGGCCATGGAAAAATCCAGGAGTTGTACGGATGGCAGGACCCTTACATCCATTACCAGCCCATCCAAAAAAGTGGTTACCAAAGTTCAATCTTGATGATGATTTACCAGCCGAAGAGCACATAAACAATTTTATGTTGTCCATAAACCTAAATGAGGTAGTGGAAGAATATGTAGTTGTAACATTATTCCCTTATACCTTACAAGGATCAGTAGGGTCATGGTACTTTTCATTACCATCGGGTTCCATTAATATTTGGGATGCCTTTCAAGAGAAATTCCTAACCAAGTTTGGAGATGACATATCAACGACTACCCTTATCAATTATCTCTCCAACATGAAAGCTAAACCAAGAGAACCGATTAAGGACTTCAATTCACATTTTAACAAGTTAATGAATAAAATCCCAACAGCATATAAGCCCAGCGATGAAGTCCAAAATGAATGGTACATCTCTGCCCTTCCTTCAAACAAAACTGTTTTTTTCGATAGGGTTTCCAAACTAACTTTGGCAGAAAACATGAAAGAAGCCATAGCTATAGAAAAACATATTCTAGCCTTAGACAAGAAAAATGCATTAGAAGAACGCAAATCCAAGAAAGTAAATTTGAGGGACGAATCCAAGAAAAAACCACCTAAATATCCTTTTCATCTTGAAGGTCTACAAAAATTCCTTAAAACCATGTCCAATGAAATGGTTGATATCAAGAAACAGGTAGCAGAGACTTCCTCAAAGAAGCCTTTCAGACCATACAGAAGAAATCCCTCCACTGATACTAAGCCTCCATGTACCTTATCAAATGTTGAATCGGATGTGGAGGAAGATGAAGTCTCAACTGATAAAGAGAAAACAGATGAAGAAGAAGTAGTTGAGTTACAAGGAATGTGGGATTTTATCCTTCCCGATGAAGAAGCAGAAGAAGAACTACTTGTTGCAACCAGGAGAATAAGCCCTATTGAATTGCCACAAACAAATTAAAAACAGAAGGTATCAACTCTAGCTCCCAAAGACAAAATAATAGGTAAGAAAACTTCATCTATATCCACTCAAACCACTCCTTCTCAAACAAATTCTTCACCTTCAGCTAAAACCCTGTTAGTGTCTAATGAAATGGAATACAACATAATGGAAGATATGAAAAGGACTAGGGTGAAAATTACCTTTCATGAGCTTAGCAAGTTTAAAAATCAACATAAGCTATTGCTCAAATATCTAAAAGTAGTCCCTACTTCTCCACTTCTCGTTGTTGTAATCTCACAAGCTGCCCAAGAAATGGGAAGACCTCCTAATACCTCATTAGATAGAATCGGTCCTACCGATATTGCTCTGATAGGAGGAAGATCAAAATCCCATACTCCTCCACTCCTTTTAACTTTTGAAGTTTTCAACAAGAATCTACATAATTGTTTAGTTGATTTTGGAGCTTCATATAACATTCTACCATGAACAATTTGCGCGAAATTGAATGTTGAGCCCCAAAAATCTATTGTGCACATTGTGCAGTTAGATAGATCTCAAGTTGAAGTTATAGGAGAGCTCAATCATCAGACTCTCATCAAACCCTAAAGTCTGTCAAGTCATTGACATTCTTGTGGCAGATATCCCCGAGTTCTACGATTTAATCCTAAGCAGAGACTGGTCAGAAAATCTTGATGGCTATTTTTCAATTGACTGGTCCCACATGTGGCTTCCCTATAATGGCAAGCCAAATCAAATAAGGGTTGACCGCGAAAAACATCAAAAGTATATCGTTACAGAATGAGAGGGAGAGAATGAGACAGTCGCATATAGTAGCAATATCATCGAAAACTATTCAGTTGAATCATTTCTAGGAAATTTTAATGCAAATATTTCACCCTTCTTGGAAAATTTTGTTATATCGCAGGTTGAAATTGTTTCTCAAACAAATACTTCTAAGTGTATAAATTTTGTAGATAAACCTGTAGTTAGCTCATTATTTTGGAAATTATTTTTTGACGGATCCAAATCTAACGATGGAGTCGGTGCAGGATGCATATTAGTTAGCCCAAAAGGAGAAAAAGATATGCTAGCATACAGGCTTGAATTCAAATGCACAAATAACATTGTCGAATATGAAGCATTGGTTCAAGGGCTGTATAAGGCTACCGACCTTAATATCAAACACCTTCAAGTGTTTGGAGATTCATAAATTGTGATAAAACAGGTAAGAAATACCATACATTGTTTGTCTAGACATTTGAAACATTATCAATCATTAGTCCAGGACCTTACTTCTCACTTTACAACGTTTAATATTTCCCCCATCCCAAGAATCCAAAATGAAAGTGTCAATTTGTTGGCTAATGTTGCATCTAAGCTCATTCCACTAGAAGATTGTAGCCTCAATCACTTTTCTATTGAATTGATTTGTAAGCCTTCCATTCTTGACAATATCACCAATTGGTGAGTCTTTAATAATGATCCAGATATCATAAGTTTTCTAACATCTAAAGGCTCTTATGACAACCAGATAATAGTTGAAGATCAACATAACTCCCATCTTAAGCAAGAAGCGACTATTAATTCCATACGTAAGTCTATGGTTAAGCTGGAAGACTTATATGATCTCAAGGACAGATTCAAAAAACCCACTAATTCAAAACTCCAAAGTTCAACTTTGAGGTTCGAATTAGTTGATCTTGGAACTGACCTTAAACCTCAGAACATCAATCTAGGACTTGGTCTTACACTGATGAAAAATTAGCCTTCATTCATTTTTTGAAGAAATATAAGAATGGCTTTGCTTGGAATTATGAAGACCTTAAGACATATGACACTTCTATAATTCAACATACCATCCCCATTATATCCGATGAGAAACTCGTGTAGCAAAAGATAAGGAAAATCTACCCGAATTTAGAAAATCAGATCAAATCTGAAATGAATAAGCTGCTAAAAGCCAAAATTATCATTCCTATCAGGCACTCAAGGTGGGTTTATAACCTTGTTCCTGTTAGAAAAAAGAACGGTGATATTCGAATATGTATAGACTTTCACAATATTAACAAAGCTTGTCAGAAGAATAATTTCCCATTACCTCCTATGGAACAGATACTACAATCAGTTGCAAGGCCAAAACTAATGTCTTTCCTCGATGGATTCTCAAGTTACAATCAAATGCTAGTACATCCAAATGACTGGCTAAAGACTACCTTTCGAACCAAATGGGACATCTACACCTATCAAAAGATGCCATTTGGATTAATCAATGTTAGTGCCACATTTCAAGGAGCCATGGACATAGCTTTCAAAGGCTTGGTTAATAAATTAGTGGTAATCTATTTAGATGATATAACTATGTACTCAAAAAGGCGCGGTAATCATTTAAAGGATTTAAAACAAATCTTTGAGCGTTGTGAGAGGTATGGAATTTCTCTCAATCCCAAGAAATCTTTCTTTGCTCTAAGTGAAGGAAAGCTCCTTGAATTTATTGTATCAAAAGAAGGAATTCACATTGATCCTAATAGGATAAAATAAATTTCTGGAATCCCTTTACCTCATAACAAGAAATCCATGCAATATTTCCTAGGTCAGATAAATTTTGTCAAAAATGTGTCCCTAACTTTTCACGAATTGTTTTACCTTTCCAATCTATGATTAAGAAAAAAATTCTTTTTAAATGGGGACATACTGAGCATGGAGCCTTTGATCTGATTAAACAAGCAATCTTGAATTCTCCCTCACTAGAGTCAGTTTAACTACTCTAACCATGGCCGAATATTTCGAGGTGGTATGAGCAAGACGTACTAATGCTTAGCTTCCGTGGTAGCAATTGGGAAAAGTTTCGATGGGCCCTTCGAGCCCGAAGGAATTCAGTTTATGAGGAGAAAAGCGCGGGTCGATGGAACTAAGGAAATTGTTCCGTAACAGATGAAAAAAAGCTCCCTTGCGGAGGAAGACCTGGGCATTAGATAGAGCTATGGAATGATGGAACCTATGACTGCAAAGATCATATATGGAATCTTAATCATTATTGGATAGGATGGCGAATAAACAAAAACCAATTAATATCATTGGAGTCTACAGGTAAGTCGACCATATGGAGCAAATAATAGCAACCCTGAATTTTTCTAAACATTTCATTTTATATACCTTTGCTTCCGAGAAATCATATGTAGCTATATTAACACAGGTCAATGATGATAAAGCCAAAGTGTCGATTTATTTCTTTAGATCCAATTTGTAGGGGGCTAAATTAAACTAATCAAATGTTGAAAAACAAGCTTTCATTGTTTTCAAATCAATAAAGCATTTCAATCCCTTTCTCCTCAAAACCCACACCAAGTTAGTAGTCTCGTTCTCAGCAGCGAGAAACCCACTAATACAAAGAGATGTAGGTGAGAAAAGGAAAAATTAGGTAACAACACTGCAAGAATATGACATTGAGATTAGACCAGCCAAAATTTTAAAAGGTCAAGGTTTTTGCAGAATGTTAGCAGGAGCATCCAACTTACCAGCACTACAAGATTCAGGTGATGACATACAAGTATATGAGGTAAGCCTCAATGACACTAAATCCAAATATGGTGATATCATTTTTTATTTGAAAAATGGATATGCCCCTATGCAACTAAGTTACAAAAGAAAAATGGCTTTGAGGTTAAAATCTAGCCAATATCAAATCATAAATAATGTATTGTTTAGAATAAATTATGATTCTGTTTTTCTTAGATGTCTTGAAAAATCTGAGGTAGAAAAGTTTTTCAGGAACTCCATGATGGACCAGCTGGTGGACATTTTGGAGGGGACACAACCGCACATAAAATCCTACATGTTGGCTATTATTGGCTAACCTTATTTAGAGATGCACGCGATCATGTAAGGAAATGTAAAGTTTGTCAAATAGCTGCTGGGAGACAAAGGAAACTTGCATTACCATTGCAACGAGTCAACACTGAACAACCATTTGAACAATGGGGACTAGATATAATAGGTGAGATCGTTCATCACTCTTCAAAGTAGCATAAATATATCCTTACAGCAATTGATTACTTCACAAAGTGGGTGGAAGAAATTCCACTTAAGGTAGCCAATTCTAAAAACATCATTGAATTTATTGATCAATTTATTATTACCAGATTTGGTCTGCCATCTGCTCTCATGTTTGATAATGCATCTTATTTTACAGGCAATGCTATGATAAAATTTTCTCTTAAAAGAGGTTTTAAACTTAAATACTATGCTAATTATTATCCTTAGGGAAATGGCTTGGTTGAATATACAAATAAAAATCTCATAAGAATTATCAAATGAATCGTTGATCAAAGTAAAAAAAACTAGCACAAATCTTTAATATTTTCTCTATGGGAATATCGAATAACAAAGAAGGCCTCAATAGGCACTTCTCCTTTTAATTTGGTCTATGGGAAAGAATTTGTCCTCCCTACAAATGTAGCTATTCCCTCTCTATCCCTAGTTCAATTTATTGAAGAAACCCCTTCCTCTTCTATGCAAGTGAGACAATCACTAATCCTTAAGCTCGAAGAATAAAGGGAAAAGGCCAAAATCACACATGCACATCATCTACACTTAGTCAAATCTTTTTTTGATGCAAATTTTGTAAGTTCAAAATCCTTTTAGCTCAGAGACTTGGTGTAGAAATGGGATAAATCACACAAAGAAAAAGGTAATCATACCAAATTCCAAAGAATGTGGCTTGGACTGTTTCAGATTGTGGAACAAATGGGCCCATCAACCTTTTTATTGCAAGATCTATCAGGCAAGAGAGATTCTCTGCCTATTAATGAGAAGATCCTGAAAAAATACTTTTCATAGAAGATAATCTCTTCTATTCATTATATATTATTGTTTTTACTTTTTAGGAAAACAAAACTTCAGTAGCATTTACTTTTGGCCTTTATAATAATAATCTCTTTTATATTTTGACTTTTCGCTTGTATAATTAGAGATTGTTAAGAAGATGATTTTTACATTTGAAACATAAGTTGAGTTCTATGTCTCTTAAATTGCTTTTCCTCTACTAAAATTAGTTATCCTTTGGTGAAACTCAACTTTGTAAAAGAACCTTTGTTCTACCATCAGTTAAGAAAATTATCTATAACAAAGCAAGGACTCTCTATAGAGAAGCATCTTTAACTCTATAATTGTCATCTAGAACATCTTAAGAAGTCAATGATTCTCCCCATCTAGTAAGCTTTCACTTTTTAGAGTGTAATTCTAAAATATGCTTAAACTTAAAGGATAAGAGGTGTCATCAAGAGTCAACTTACTATGATCATAGGGAAGTAACAAGCTGACATTACCAATACTGCATACCAAAACAAGGTAATGGCTTGAGATTATGATTAATCAAAAGACAAGGGGTCTCATCACGAGCCAGCTTGTTCAGTTAAAGTTACAACCAGTGAATGGCATGGTCAATTTTGGCCACCAAACCAAGACAATGACCTTTAAGAAGAAAAATGAAAAGTTTAAGAAAAAGGAATTGTTTATAAAAGAATGAGAAAGCAAATGAGTATATGAATCTAAATTTATATTTAAAAATTGCACTTTTACCTAGATGGGATACTAAATGATTACTAGTTAAAAGGTAACCCTGTCGAGGCTATGGATGCTGGAAACAGAGGCTCTACCTATGACAACTAAGTACATCTAAAAGCTAATTTGCGAGAGTCCCTTGTTTTTATCTTTAAAACCCAGTAATGGCTGATGTAGACAAAGCAATTTTCATATTGAAGAGGATAATCAAATGGATGATAATTAAGTAGATTTTGTTTTTATTATTCAGAGAAATGTTACTTATCTTATATTTCATGTATTTTTATTTTCTGAACTACCTTTATTTTGAAAGTTTTTAGAAAATTCAAAAAGCAATCAGAGATAATTGGTTCTTCCAGCGAATCACCAATTGTTGTGTTACTCAATGACCCCCCCATTTATTAATATAATAGCTAATATTCTATCAGTGAATAGGGATCCTTGACAAAAATCTTCAAAAAATGAATTTACCATTTAGACACTTTCTTTTAAATTTTTGGAATAAAGCAAGATATCAATCCAAAACCCTTTGAAAGCTAGCAAATACTCACCTTTTCACATACCACTGAACCAAGTGTGTCAAAAAGCCTTG
The DNA here is from genome assembly GCA_000404065.3 of Pinus taeda. Classification (NCBI taxonomy): domain Eukaryota; kingdom Viridiplantae; phylum Streptophyta; class Pinopsida; order Pinales; family Pinaceae; genus Pinus; species Pinus taeda. Next base: position 71,469 of record APFE030261644.1, read on the forward strand.
TTAACAAGCAAAACACGTGAAAAGCTATCAAAAGGAATCACCATGCTTAACTTAAATATCATTAGGCTTTTTCATTTAAAACTAAGGCCTAAGGAATTTCCTATTAAAACAAAAGCATGTATCGCTTGTTGCCATTCACAGAGGGCGCACTCTCACGAAACATGCGAAATGTGATATTGCGATGAGGCGGTCAACTTTATTGCATCACATTGGAAACACTTAAGAAAGGTCTTAAAACTTATGAATCACGCGATGTTGTGAAATGCGATAAGAGGTCAGACCCGATTAAATCATATGTCATAAAGTAGCACTTAAAATCTGTCACACGATAAAAAATGCTTTATAAGGTGAAAATTCCATCAAACAAGCTACGCTTTGAAAATAATAAAGAACACATCGCAACTCACATCTCGCAGGAAACTAAGGAACTCTAAGAAAGTGCACCATCAAATATGCGATAATGCGATTTGTGATATTGCATCGCAATTGCAAAATCGATATTCTCGCAAATTAAAGCTCGCCACCTTCAAAAAAAATATTCCCATTTTACAATACAGAACATTAATTAGAAATAAAGGTAGCGATAATAAACCATTAGTGGATATTTAGTATGGGTTATTGCCATTTATGTTGAAAAGCGACTCGACGTGATATGATATCTTTTCATCTACGTTTAATTAAAACTCCTTTATTGTCACCTTTTCGAGGTAATATGTATCATTCATCCTCGTTTTTATTCTTGCTTGTGTCAATCTGATATCTTCCACTCTGCTCCATTTCAGGAAAAATCCACAGGAAGATTCATTAAAATAAATGACAAAGAAGGGAAAGGCAATTGCATTTAAAACTTTAGAAATGATCTGTCTTTTCTCTTATACTACATGCAACAGAGACAGAGGAACTTCAACTTGGGAGGCCATGTATGATTTGTTAGAAGAGGAAAAACCAAGTCCACTGGTAGCAAAGGCCACATTCGATGCTCATGTTTCCTCTAACGCCTCCTGCTTCGAGACAACATGTTCATTCCTACACCACATAGCCACAAGACCGAAGATAATCCCATATACAAATATGGTCAATTGGATAATTAATGTGGTGGACATCTCGAACAGAGAATTCAATAATCACAGGCAAGAGGTTATGGGATCTTTTTTAGCAGAAAGCCTACGGCTAATGTACCATTTATCAGAGCCACATAAGCTCTACAATAAACAGTTCCTTGAGCAATTTGCTAAGGATAATGAAGACTCAATGGACGTCACACGGACCTAGATAGCAAGTGAAGTCAAGCTCAAAAGGGATAATATGGGTATGTATTCTATGTCATCTATCTCTCCCCCTTATAGTTTTGCAGCAGCTATGCTATGTAGATTGTTCGGTAAACCCGATAGCACCAAATTTTCCCCAGAATGGCTTCCATTAATAGATGCAGCCGTGAACATAACAATAATGAATTGGGCTCAAATTTTGTCTGATAATTTGGAAAAATCCATTATGGAATATAGGAGAAAGAGAAGTCCCTCTTAAAGGGTTTATCCCCCATTTTTCATGAGCGCCTTTGTAAAGGACGCAATCTATTTTAGTTCCAAATTTCCCATTATGGGATGGAATTGAACTGCTTATGTCTCACTTCCTATCCATGTGTACGATAAGATTTTTTGGGAGTCTCAGTTTCACCCCCATTTTTATAAGATTTGCCAAGGATTTATCCTACCTATCCATAAACAAGTCTACAACACAATTGCCCCTAGTTTTTCAAAAGAAGTTGAAGTAGATATCTTGCCTGTAGCCAGATGGTTTAGGGAGGAAACATTTACCTATATCAGAGTATTTGGAAGCATTTCTTCACCACATGTTCTCCCATACTATCCCACAAGTTAATGGCCAGGGAGATAGCCTACCAAATGGTAGGGGAAGGTGGGTTGAGCAAAGGATTGAAAGAGTAGAAGAAGGTCATTTGGCCTACATTTCTGTTGCAATGTGGTGCGTTTGCGCTACATGATTTTGGACATGCATGTAAAGAAGAAGAGATCATGAAGTCTTTGAAATTAGCTACAATCCTGGGAAAGCAGTATGATCCAAATGACACTGCTAAGAACTTCACTACTATGGTGAAATTGAAACCATTCACCCATGAAGAGGATGCCTTCGATGACCTCTTCCTACAAAAAGAAACATTTTCAGAAGTGACGCATATGGCATCACTACTTTTTGCCCCAGATGATGTTGAAGCTTTCCATGTGTACAGAGAGAGGAGATTATTTATGGTGCCATTGGACCTACTACAAATTGAACCAATAAAGGAGCCAACCCCCAATGTAAGCTTGGAGGATAGCTCCAAAGAGAATTCCGAAGAAGAAACCCAAGAGAGATCTACTCATGAGTCAGAGAACTCAGAGCACCAGTCTCAAAATGAGGGAGACAATAAAAATGAAGAGTCCAAAAGGGACATAGCTCGAAATATAGAGGAAACAGTCGAGCAAACCACGGCAAAGAAACAGGCAAAAATTCACTCCACATCCACTCAGTTAGTAAAAACCCTAGTTATTGATTTGGAAAAGGAATGTGAACATTTCAATAAGAGGCTTCACACAAATGAACAAACATCTGAGATACAGACTCCTAATAAGCCACAACACAAATCAACTCAAGAAACAACAGTGCAGAAGATTGTAGGCACTCAGGACGTTGAACTCATTCCTGCCACCCCACCTTCAGAAATTATTTTGAGAATTGAGGAAATTCCTCCACTGGATGTATTTTACAGTCCTACCCACAAAGTTGTCATCAAAATATAGAGGAAGAAAATAAAGTTAGACGCTGCATCTATTATGACTCCTGACAATGAACCAATGGACATTGTATGGAAAGACTTGCCCATGGACCCATCAGAAAATCTCACAAGATTATCGCAATTCACAGGAGCCTATGCAACGGCAAGAATTGACAAAGCAACAGAGGTCCAAATGTTGCTTAAAGAAAAGTAACAAAGAATTCTGTTGTTGGAACAACAATTGGCTCAGGAGAAATCCAATCAACAAGCAAAATTACAAGTAGCCCAGCTCCAACAAGAATTTGAACATATGAAAATACAACATCAGGCCAGCCTAGCAGAAAGAGATGTGGGGATATAAGTTATGATAGATAAGTATAAAGACAATCTGCAAATATATGAGTTCATAAAGGAAGCACTCAGTCTTAACTCCTAAATAATGAAGCAAAAGGAGGTTCTTTTCCAGAAAATCTCACAAATAAGTCATTATTGCGAGATCAGTGATAAGTTAACAAGCCAAGTTGTCGACACGAGACTTAAGTATGATGAAATCCATAAAAATATTTCTGACTTTATCACCTGGCAAGAATCAGAAGAAGGGAGAAAGGATGATCTTCCAAAACTAGAGGAATCGCATAAAGACATCTTGTTCACGGATTGGGATTCTCGGCTCAAGCAAGTAGAAAGGGCAACAACAAACGTAACAGCAGTAGCAAGTAGCATAATAGAAGCCATCAACAAAAATTTGCATGGCACCAACCTGGTTACAAAAAGCATACTAGGATTTCTTCCAAATGTCAAACAATTAGAGCAGCAATAGAGGCAGGCAGTGAAGGAAAAGAAGGATGTGATCAGACAGATTAGCAAGATAAACTAGGAAGCATACTAGTAGTTCTTGGTAAAACCATACATCTAGTGGATGACCTTGAGATTCTTAACAACTTCCACACAAAAAAAGGTGCCAGCACTAACAAACATTATATTTGATGGGCAGTTGAAATCTGCGATTGGCCAACTGACACAGCTCAAGCCTATGACAGATATTTGCGATCTCAAAGATCAAATGCAAAGGATTTAGTCACTTAGTTTATTTTTATTTTAAGTCTTATTTTCATATAATTTGAGGCAAATCATTTAAACCTCATTGGATGACCTTGAGATGCTTAAGAACTTCCACACAAAAAATGGTGCCAGCACTAACAGACATTATATTTGTTGGGCTGTTGAAATCTGCAATCGACCAACTGACACAGCTCAAGCCTATGACAGATATTTGTGATCTCACAAATAAAATGCAAAGGATTTAGTCACTTTGTTTATTTTTATTTTAAGTTTTATCTTTGCATAATCTGAGGCAGATCATCTAAACCTTCTCATCTATTTTTGTAATAATCTATTTTAGGACCTATATTTTAGTATTTAAACCCATCTCATGCATTTAGAGAGGGCTCCAGAAATTTTATCAAAAACATTCTTCGAAACATTTCACTTTTGTACTTTTGAGGAGGTTCTAATGGAATGAATTGAACAAGATCTATTTTCTCTTAAATATCTAGCATGCTCTACTGAAATGCACTTTTGTACTATTAGAATATGTTGGATTGATTGAAAGTTGGCCAATATTGCTGAAGCACATGAGAAGGACTCGTCATATATGGTACTTTATCTTATGATCTTGTTTTATTTATGTATCAGGCAATACTTCTTCTGTTAATTGTTTTATGTGTGAAAGTATAAATTAAAGTTAGCATTCTTGCACTTTTGTATGATGTTGGATTTGACTTTATTCTGAATACATGAATGATTTATATGTGATATATCTTTCACAATCATTTTGGCTAACTATTTATCCAAAACGATTATTGTTAAATGATTTCATTTCTTATTGCATTTGAATGATCTATATTACCAATTGTTGTAGGACATCATTGTAGATCGTATATTGTATTGAATTCTCGGGTATATTTATATTTAAACTAGGATATATGCATGTGTTTAGTAGTTTAGATTAGAATACACTTAGCTTAATCATTCCCCTGTTACATCATATATCACCCCATCAACACTATCAAAATCATTTCTGGGAAATTGGTCCCATTATCCCCAGTCAGAGCCACTACCCCAAACAGAAAAGGAGTTGCTAACCAAGGTCCAGACCGGGTGGTTTTCCCCCATGTTATAGCAACGATTTTCGGGGCTTCAATGGGATCCTGGGGTTGAGAGATATCTAAATAATAAGGTATCACCCCTATCTGTACCCATAGGGTGGAATATGATGCTCCCCTATCTTGGTCTATGTAGAGTATACTCTAGTTGTCACCTCTCTTTCCCACCCATCTGGCCAATGGGTGTTGGTTGCTTGAGTTAGGTGTGATCCTTACTATTTATGGTAAGTGGCATCTCGCTCAAGCTAGAGATGTAGGTGTTCTACCACTGACTCTTAAAGGTCATGTTGCTAATATCATCGAAGTTTCCCAATGTATAGCATTGGGCTCCTCAATAGCAGATTTTCTCAAGTTGTAGCATTGGACTCCCCATTGGAAAATTTTCTTAGGTTGTAGCATTGGGCTCCCCACTAGAAGATTTTCTCGGGTTGTAGCATTGGCTCATTGCTGGAAGAGTTTCTTGGGTCGTAGAAATTTCTCCCTGCTGGCAGACTTTCCCAGGTCATAGCATTGGCTCCCCTCTGGTAGATTTTCTCGGGTCGTAGCATTGGCTCCCTATTGGTAGATTTTCTTGGGTTGTAGTATTACCTCTCCGCTGGTAGAGATTCTCGGGTAGCAACATTGGATTCCTACTGGCAGTGATTCTAGGTGGTAGATAGTGGCTCCCCAATGGATATATGGTGGTAGACTGAGCTCCCCTCTGATATCCAATTCTTCTTCTTTTAGATTTGAGAATGTTTAACATATGAGCAGATATAAGCAAGACATAAGCAACGATAAGTTGAGATAAACCAAGATGAGAAGCGACGACATTTGATGAATAGATACTTGAGATATGACATGATATGATGATAGGATTGTAATTTCTCCCTAGTTGAGAGGGAGTGATAATTTTTGGAAGCTTAGTGACAAATTCCAATCATGGTACTAGATTCCTCTTTTCGAGAGAACCAATTTTGACTATTAAAGCACTGGATTTGGACAAGGGAAAGTGTATTTTTTAAGAAAAGCCCACATGTGCACAACAAGACAAGTCGACCCAAAAGAGAAATCAGACTCCCGTGGATGGCTATGAATACAAGTCAAGTCACCCTCATTTTGACATTATCATTATTATCATTATTCTTTCTTTAGTTTGGCTCGCAGAGTTCTGAGATGGTTCGCGGAAGTACGCTCACACAAGTCTGAGATTGTAGGGTCTAAAGATCGTATGTGTGTTAGGGTTCTTTATTTCGTACCGCAAGCTTGACACAGGCAATTTGCGGCTATAACCGCAGGCTTGACATGGGTAAATTTTGGCTATAATCGCAGGAATGCAAGCTCATGCATGAGATTGGAAGGTTTCAATTGCACGCACATCACTCTCTGCATGCAATTGGGACCTAGGGTTAGGGTTTTTTTAGTTGGACCCATATTTCGTTAATTGATTGCAGATAGTGACAGTTGAACACAAGATTTTGAATCAGGCTTTTTATTATTAGTATTGTTGGGTTCATCTCATGGATGTTGATTAATTGATTTTTCTAGATAGTTTTATGGTTGAAGATATGGATCATTGTACTCTCTCTTTTATGAAACATTCAATGACAATCTAATAAGAGGAAGAATTTGAAAGAGTTCTCCCCGTAATGGGTTTTTCCCTGGTCTCTGAATAATCCTGGTGTCTCTATGTGTGAATGTTTTTCTTCTATTGTTCCTTTATATTCTGTTGCATTGATGATGATATTGTTATTTCTATATAGTTGCATATTTTGTTCAATAATGTATTGATGTTGTGGGGTGAATTTAATGTGGAAATGAAGAAATGCGATTATCTAAAGCAAAGAACAATATAGCAATATAAAAATTAACAATGGGTTCAGAGTTGGGCTGAAAAAAATTCATTGAATTTCACCCCTATATAGAAACCATTGATGGAAGCAAGAGAATATGGAAGAGACCTAAAACAATTTTAGAGTTTGAAGGAAACCCTAGGTAATTTGGCTATTATGGTTTGATGGATATTGTGAAGTTAGGGTTTGGAAGAAACCCTGATTTATGACAAGTGTTTGAGATATGTAATCTAGAAACATTAGCATGATTAGGTTCTATCTCTTCTGACATTAATGACCCTTGAACGTTGGTTCAAGAGGGAGATGATCACTTCTCGTTGAGAGGTAAGTACCATTTATATTTATGTTATTTGTTCTTTAGATTTATTGTTTTTCTTATACTTCTTACATGAATATTTGAGTATATCTATAACTTTAACCTTTAGATGAGATGTGAAACACATATCCTTCTCGAGGATCATCTAATGTGCGGGAAAAGAAATCTAGTGCAGGAAGAGAAGATCTAGTGGAAAGTTGACAAAGTGCTACAACTGCCTATGACAAATAACTGTTACAAGTTGCAAAGGTATATGAATACTACAAGGCATGCAAGCTGCGATATCGGATGGCAAGGTAAGCCCTGAGGTATGACAAGAATATGAAGGTAAGATTGATTTATGGTACATGTGATATATATTAGTGCTCTTGATATTTTGCAAGCATCTTTCATTATAGACATGATGGATTTATTGATCTCATAAATAAGGATAGCACCTAGTTTTTTATATATGGTAGCTCGATACTATTGTTAATGCTTGAGATAAACATGATGAAAGTGTGACAATAAAATTGATACTCTCATTGATCTTGGTAAGGTCTTGTTAAGCTTAGTAAATCTGACATGTGGTAGAATTGGATGCCCTAGATTGATGTTTATGATCATGCAAGTATGAAGATACTCTTATATGACACGTACCCTTGATAAATGTTTCATAACATGATGATGACTTGTTATGATAAATGTCTGAGAGCCTAATATAGTTTTTGATCTAACAGTTTTGTTGTAACATGAGAATATTATCATAGACATGTTGACTGTGATATTGAAAAGGATTCTCATTCAGAGGGACAAACACTTCTGAGATTTTAACACCTATCATTATTTGAAAATATGACTCTTAATTGTTGAACGAATGATTATGGTCATAAATAACCATATGATAGTTTTAAAGAGTTTCTGGTAAGTTCTGATATGAGCAAAGAAGGGTTCTCATAGTTTAAGCCCTAACTAAATGGAATAAATATTAAGGGTGCGGTTATAAGCCTCCCAACCGCACGAAAGAAGTCCTATGGGTAGGTTTGTGTTTGTAGGTCACAAAAGCTAAAGTCTTATGCACAAGATCAGGAGTGCACTAGGAGTATGTCAGACCTTCAGTTATGGAGCAGATGATGGAAGAGTTCTATGGGCAAGGAAGTTTCTAAGGTCTTCATAATGTTTGACTTATTATAGAGAATGTGAATGTCTTGGCTTATCTTTTGTTTGCATGGATCTATAATATGTAGTTATTTTTTTTTTAAATGAATGGATGAAAGAAACTTATATGACTTATCCATTGTGTATGCATTTACATTTAGTAATAGAAATAATTATGATCATGTGGATGGCTTGATGAAGTTTGATATTGCTTGGTAAATGATAATTGTTGACATGATGATAAGGTTTGAATGATTTTATTGCACAATATTGATTTGTTTAAGGCCAGGTATATTGGTTTGGTTAGTGTTAGTATTTCAAAAACATTGCATGGTTTGAAACAAGCTCCTCGAACCTAGCATGTTTGCACTGACAATTACTTGGTGAAGCCTATAAGTAGTTATGATCTGAACCTCATAATTTGGTTCAAGGTTTTCCTTTGATTTTTGTTTTATATGTTGACGATTTATTCTTGATAGGTAGTGAGCCTCTAATGATCAAGCATAAGAGGAAGTTGGCACTGAGTTTGAGATGAAATATCTTCTAGAGATATGAGTCTGCATGGATACATTGATAATTAGAAGAGCACATTGAGTACATTGTTGTTAGCATGGCTAGCTATGGAGCAATTTGGTTAAGAAAACTCTTTGGAGAGTTGTTTGAGCAAGATTTGGATGCATCAGTGATACATTGCAACAATAAAGAGTGGGATCCAATTGGAATAGAATCACATATATATATGGGATTGAGATAGTGTTGTTGTATGGGACAAGCTTAGGCTTATGGTTACTGCCTCCATGAGAGGGAAGATGAATAAGGTATCCTTTTGTGACATATATTTATTCGAATATAATATTTGAATTGATGTCCTACATGAGCAGGAAAATAGAGGATTGTTGCTCTTGGTGATGTTTGAGGCAACTCTTTAAAGATTTGGTTAAGTTGGTATCAAATACGAGCACATTGATATGTTTTTTATCTATAGAGAGAAACTTGGATTGATGGATGTGACCCTCCTAAAGTAAGGATGTTGGCTTATCGAAGATACATTAGCCTGTTATTCCCCCCCTGCTTGAGCTCCCAGGGTGAGGAATTGAGATGTAGGGATTTGGAGTTGAGGGACCTTTGGACAATAGGGTATCACCCCGATATGTTACCCATAGGGTGGAATATGTTTATCCCCTATCTTGGTCTATGCAAAGTATACCCTAGTTGGCATCTGTCTTTCCCACCCATCTAGCCAATGGGTGTTGGTTGCTTTAGTTAGGCACGATCCTTACTATTTATGGTAAGTTGCATCCCACTCAAGCTAGAGATGCAAGTGTTCTACCACTAACTCTTAAAGGTTATGTTGGGAAGATCAACAGAGTTTTCGAGGTGTTAGTGTTGGGATCCCTGCTGGCAGAGTTTCCCAAGTTGTAGCATTGGGCTCCCCACTGGCAAATTTTCCCGGGTTGTAGCATTGGGCTCCCCACTAGAAGATTTCACGAGTCATAGGATTGGCTCCCCAATAGTAGATTTTCCCGAGTCGTAGCATTGGCTCCCCGCTGGCATATTTTCTCGAGTCGTAGCGTTGGCTCTCCATCGACAAAGATTTTAGGGTAGCAACATTGGCTTCCCGTTGGCAGTGATTCTGGGTGGTAGAAAGTGTCTCCTCAATGGATAGAGGGTGTTATATTCAACTCTCCTCTGATGTCAAATTCTTCTTATTATAGATTCGAAAATGTTCAGCATATGAATAAAGACAAACAAGAGATAAGCAGGGATAAGTAGAAATGAACCGAGATGAGAAGCAATGACATTTAAGGACAAGATACTTGAGATGGGACATGATATGATGACAGGATTGAAATTTCTCCCTAGCTAAGAGGGAGTGCTAATTTTTGGAAAATTGGTGATAAATTCTAGCCATGGGACTATATTCCTTTTTTCGAGAGGACCAATTCTGACTATTAAGTGCTGAATTTGGACAAAGTAAAGTGTATTTTTGAAGAAAATCCCACATGTGCACAAAAGGACATGTTGGCCCAAAAGAGAAATTGGACTCCCATGAATGACTATAAATACAAGTCAAGTGACTCTCATTTGGACATAATCATTATGATCATTCTTCTTTCTTTTCCTTGGCTCACACAGGTCTGAGATGGTTCGTGGAAGTTCACTCACACATGTTTGGGATTGCAGGGTATGAAGCTCTTATGCGTGTTAGAGTTTTTGGTTTCCGACTGTAGGCTTCGCACAGGAAATTTTCGCCTATAACCATAGGCTTTTAGGCTCATCCGTGTGGTTGGAAGGTTTCAGTCACACACACATCACTCTTTATGTGTGGTTAGGACCTAGCATTAGAGTTTTTCATTTGACTGCATATTTTGTTAGTCCATCGCAGAGTTCAGTAGTTGACCGTAAATAGTGACATTTGATCGCAAGCTTATTAATCAGGGTTTTGATTATTAGTATTATTTAGTTCATCTCTTGGATGGTGATTAATTTATTTTTTTGGATAGCTTTATGGTTGAAGATATGGATCACTATTCTCTCTCTTGGCTAAAACATTCAATGACAATCTAATAAGAACAAGAATTTGAAATGGTTTTCCCCGTAGTGGGTTTTTCCCTTGTATCTGACCAATCTTGGTGTCTCTATGTGTTAATGCTTTTCTTCTACTGTTCCTTTATGTTTTGCTTCATTGATGATGATATTGTTCTTTCTATGTAGTTGCATATGTTGTTGAATAATGTATTAATGTTGTGGGGTGAATTTAATGTGTAAATGAAGAAATGAAATTATATAAAGCAAAGAACAATATATTCCTAAGAAAAATTAACATTTTTTCCCTATAAAGCAACCCTCCGTTTATATGAGAAAATTATATTGCGGCTATGTATTATTCTATGTGAGAAAAAAAGAGGAGAATTTGTGAGAGTGAAGAGGAATATACAGAAGATTTGATGTAGGTTGTATCCCTTCATTTTGTTGGATAATATAAAAGGAAGGATTGGTTGTTTCTCCATGTACATAACCCAAATTGAGTGAACCACGTATATTTGTGTCTCTTTTGTTTTATGATTTTTTGTTTTTTTTTCGCAATATTTTTTTGAAAATGCAACAAGATGATGGAGCTTAGTGAAAAGAAGTCGCCTTCACTAAGTGGGCCCGCAGGCTATTTTTGGCGCAAAGTCTATTTTTAGACTATGTCTATTTTTAGACATATGGATCATGGTCTATGAGTTGCAGGATGCTATTTATGGATGATTGGTCATGTTGGTAAAAATATATGGACCTCTATTTTTATACATATGGGCGGAGTCTATTTTTAGACTGCCAGTCAAAAAATAGAACAGTTGAATATTATTAGCTCTTAATAATATTTGGACTATAAACATTATCTTATCCTCTTGCAGCAGCACTTCAGTTCGCGCTACGGATGTGGCACATGCAACTGCCAGAAGGAAATATGCTTTTCCTATGTGTTAGTTGAGCTATTGCATGATGGACTTCAGTTAGAACTCAAGTGATTGAGTTTGGTGGAGTTGTGTTCAGTTTGACTTAGTTGAACTAGTTGTATTTAGTCTAACTACCAAATACGCTAGTGATGAGTGGTGTGAATTAATTATTAATTAATTCACTAATTATTAACTCATAAATCAACTAAAGAATACATCATTTAACTCAGTTCATGGACAGTTCATTGGAGACAAGTGTTAGAGGTGGGTGAAAGGGTAAGACTACTATCAGTTGTGACTATAGTTGTGCATGAGATTTGCACAATCGTTGATTGAGATTGCCAATGAGGATTGCGCAATACAAGCCAAGGGAAAATGAGCTTGGATCAGATCCATTATCAATAGGTATTGCGCAGTGGAGGCAGGCAAACAGTGGAGGAGATTTGAACCTGTGACTTAATTCAGATCTGAGCTAGTTTGTGTGTAGCAGGTGGAGGTATTACTGAGTACTTGTGAGGAGTATTGTACTATGTATTGTTACATGTTCTCTATCATCATAATATACAGATAGTTGGGGGTTTTCAGCTGTATGCTGTCCCCAGTACATACTGTGTTGATATGTGTGATTGATGTTTCAATGTGTGCATGCGATTGTTTCTTAATTCCGCAAATTGATGATCAATAGTAGAGGAGGTTATGTATTATGCATGCATTCCGCAAATAGTGTATAATCGGGATAATCTCTGTGAATAAGTGTTATATTATTCAAAATTTCTACATGGTATCGGAGCTAGCTGATTTGTAGAAAAAGTTTCTACAGGATATCAAAGCGAGGATTGATCATCAGATCTATTATTCAGGAAGTGATTACGTTTTATTTCTTCAGGCAGAGTCTGTAATTGGGCCAGGTAGCCACTGGATTCATCCTTGTTTTGGAAGGTGAGATATCCGGTAAATGCCCATACAATCAATCTTTGTACGAGAAATACTTTGTTCTCACGAATTTTAGATCAGAAGTGGTTGAGTTTTGAGCTGGTGGAATTTGAATTTGCAGTAGTGTTTTCTTGGTGTCGAAGTTGAAATGTCTTTCAACGAATTGCGATTGGAGTATGCCCTTGAAGGCAACTCGGATTATATTGCATGGAAAGACAGGATGGAGGCGGTGTTAGATGACAATGGGTTGAAGGAGTTCATAGATGTTGAAGTCCCAAACCCTACTGATGTTGCTGAAGCTGAGGCTTGGCAAAAGAATACAGCAAAGTGTCGAATAATTCTGTTGGAGGGCGTGAAGGATCACATTGTATCCAGCCTACATGGAAAGGCTTCTCCATACCTGATGTGGAAAGTGTTGACATATTTATTCCAAATTAAGAGCAACCAGAGGAAGTTGGCGCTCAAGGATAAACTCAGAAACATTAAGTGTGAGAATGGAGACAGTATGCCCAAGTATCTCACGAAGTTCACCCAATGCCGGGATGAGCTGGGAAGTGTGGGGGTGACTATCGATGATGAGGACTTGGTGAGCTTGGCTCTCCTTGGTCTTCCGAAGAGTTGGCATTCCTATCAAGACTCTGTCAATGGTTGGGAGAAATTGCCAGGATGGGAGA
>APFE030261644.1:88334-158334 GCA_000404065.3 Pinus taeda
GTGCATGGACAGTTCAGTGGAGACAAGTGTTAGAGGTGGGTGAAAGGGTGAGACTACTATCAGTTGTGACTATAGTTGTGCATGAGATTTGCACAATCATTGATTGAGATTGCCAATGAGAATTACGCAGTACAAGCCAAGGGAATTCGAAATTGGACCTTATCTATTCTCAACTTGGATTGTGCAGTAGAGGCAGGCAAACAGTGGAGGAGATTTGAACCCGCGACTTGTTCAGATCTGAGCTAGTTTGTGTGTAGCATGTGGAGATAGTACTGAGTACTTGTGAGGAGTATTGTACTATGTATTGTTACATGTTCTCTATCATTATAATATACAGATAGTTGGGGGTTTTTAGCTGTATGCTTTCCCCATTACATACTGTGTTGATATGTGTGATTGATGTTTAAATGTGCGCATGCGATTGTTTTTTTTAATTCCAAAAATTAATGATCAATGGTAGAGGAGGTTATGTATTATGCATGCATTTCGAAATAGTGTATAATCAGGATAATCTCTGTGAATAAGTGTTATATTATTCAAATCTCTACATATTTTATGTGTTCCATTTCTCTGTTATTTAATTTATAACAATTCCATTAATATTTCTTGTAAAAATGATGCCATTATTCAATTTGTATTGGGATAACCAAAGCTTGATTGTGTGTTTCTTATTGGTTGATAATTCGGATTACAAGGTGCCTTGTTCCAAATATTTCCTTAGTTCTTTATCTGGAGATGGTTCAACATCATACATGTACATAGAATTTGAATTATTATATTTCAATTTTGTTATCCAAATCTTCATTGTCCTCTACTTTGGGATCCAGGGCTTGTGAAACTAGTTTACACAATTTCTAACCTTTGATGGTATGTGCAGCTTTAAATTCAAGGAAATATTCTTGCAATGAAATAATTCAGCTCCCTCTTCGTTCTCCAAGCTCATTTTGTATAAATAGTGTTTGACCCATGAGATGGGGAATGATTACTTTGACATGAATTTTTAGAATATAATTCCTAAAGTGTTTCACCAATTTGTAAACAATGTAGGTTTGTTTGTCAATGTTTGGATATTTTACCTTGGATCCTTGCATCCTTATGCTCATAAAATATATTGGTCATTCATTTCCTTTCCCATCCTTCTGCGTCAGTACAGTTGCAAGAGAGCAATAAGAGGTGAATGTATATAGCATTAATTCTTTGTTAAATTCAAAGTTGTACACGACGGGATATCTTCATGAAATCTTCCTTCTCTTATTGATTCCATCTAAACACAACATCCTTCTTGATCATATCTTGCAAATGGTTTACAATCTACATGAAATCGAATATAAACTTCCTGACAAAATTGATTTTTCCCGAGAAAGATTGCATAGATTTTTTACTGTTATGGTACAGAATCTATGTGATATCCTTCACTCTTTTAGGATCTACAGTGATTCTATTTTTGGCAATAATATTCCCCAGTATATTTCCTTCATATGCTACAAAGAATTTGTTTTTTGGTTTCAATGATAGTTTGTATTTACAAAAGTGTTTGAAAAAATTCTTCGGATGGCGTAAGTGATCTAAATACTTCTTATAAAAAACCATGGCATCATAAAGATATACAACTATTATTTTCCTTATCAATCCTATGAATTTTATGTCCATAGCACATTAAAAATTAGCTCCAACATTTACCAATATGAAAGGCATGTGCTTGTAAGAACAAATACCCCATTTGGTTCTAAAATTTGTTTTCAAGTGATCTAGTCCATAAACCAAAACTTTATTATATCTCGAGAAACCATCTAATAGAGAAAAAAATTTGGATCCTGATATTGTTTGACAAATTTTATCCATAGATGGTACAAGATAATTGTCCTTATTAAAGTCTCGATTTAGAATATGAAAATCCATACACGAATTTCCCCTGACTTCTTTCTTACAGGCGCGAAATTAGAGACCCAAGTAGAGTGTCTTACTTTTAAGATGATATATGCATCTAATAATTTATTTAGTTCTCTTTGGATAAGAGGTTCTAGAGTGGAATGCACTTTTTGGAGCTTCTTCTAGAAAGGCTTCATACCCTCCTTAAAGGGAATGACATGTTGAATAATTTGAGTATCATATGTCTTTAGATCATTGTAGATCCAAGCAAATACATCTTTGTAATTCTTGAATATTTAAATGAAGTCCTAGTGTTTTTCTCCAATACAAAAAGTATTGATATTTATATACTTGGGATCTTGTTCTATACCAAGGTTTATTTATTCGTGCCTTAATGTAGAACATTGAGTCTTGGTGTTTTGGGTCCCTTTAAACTAATTATACAAATCATACAACTTTTCCAATGTGACTACTCCTTTCGGCATTATATTTCCTTTGGGAATGTATTTTGTAGGTAAATCCTCTCTGTGGACAAAGGCGATCCCTCTAGCCCAATGAGTGGGTCTAGAAACAAACAAGACAATCTACAAGACACTTTCTTACACTACAATCGAAATTAAAGAAGAGGAGGGAGACCCACCTTGTTCTGATGCTATGATGCATTCCTTTGTTGAAGATCTTGATCACTTGCTCCCCTAGGCTCAATCCTCCCTGCTCATGACATTTGAATACGTCCTGCATAAGAGACCAAAAACACAACAAAGCATAAAATTGCAACCAATATAATTCAAATGTAATCCACTTAACAGATCAAGGAGCATTAAGATAAATGAAGCGTCAACACAAACATTTATGGAAAGTGAACCAGCAATTGTATATATTAATAAAAAAAGAAGAAGCATGCAACCCAAGCATTGATGTTGGAATCCCTCCTTTAGTGAATTTCCAAGTCCAAGCACAAGCTTTCCAAGAACTACTTCTCCAAGCCAAAATGAATATCATGTAAGCACTATCTTAGCATAAGGGTGAAAATAATCAAAGACCAACCATTTGGGGATGGAAGGGAGTAAATTTATAGGAAGGGAGAGGGAGTTAGGGATCCACAAAAGAGGGAAGAAGGTTCACATCTCAAGGGGAAAGCCCATGATGATAAGATAAAGTGGCCCAAATGAGAGAAATCAACCATATCAACAACAACCAATATCCAGCTCGTTGTTCCCGAAGGTTCTAGTGAGCAAAGCTTCTCCTCCAATTTGGGAAAGTTTTCCAAAAGGAATTCAGCATGAGTTTTCCTGTTAAAACCCATGATGGCAGCACGAGTGTGTAACTGAGCAACCTACCATCAGCACAGGCAAACATTGGAGCAAAATGTGCTGATGCCAAAAATTCGTTTTTTAGGCAACTTTCTCTAGAATGATTTCAGGGCATCTTTCTTTTGATTCTTCGGGGAGGCTTTGGTATGTATATCATGATGGATATGTTGCGCAATAGTCAATTTTTTGGCACTTCGGGATATGGCATGGGAAATGAACCGGAGATATGACAAAATAATGTGTAATAGATGCCCCCTAAAGCATGAAGACAGAATAGGGAGTGATGGTTGAGATGCTTTACAAGTCAGTGCAAGGACGAGAACAACACCGTCAAGAGACCTGCAGATCAAGCATATACATATACATATCTAAAATCTATGATGATCATGTCTAACAATACAGGAATAGGCATCTAATAATACAAGAATCTGTGGTATGGACGCAACCATCCGAATTGGAGGGATCATGTGCAAAGATCCTCGGTATGGTCGCAGCCATCCGAATGGAAAGGATCATGAATATGGACCCACAGTATGGTCGCAGCCATCCGTTAAGAGGAAACAGGTGTACAATCACCAATGATTCACACCTCCACACAACCTAGATTTTATGAAACAAAATCTAGGGTCTTGCGCTCCATCTTGACCCGATCAATGTATGAATTCTAACATGTGAATAGAGGTGTCGAATTTGAACATGAAAGAAAACCACCTGATTACTGGTCAATGATGTAAATTGTTAACATGCATGAGAGAAACCACCTATAATGACAATGGATCTCAAGGTACAATTATCATAATCCACAACTATGAATAGTGAATTTGAAGTTGAACACTCGTGGAATCACCTTATTGAAGGTCAATGAAGTAAACATGTCTTCGAATGTGAAGAACATGTCATTGAGGCATGCAACCTCTAAGGTACTGGAAGGGATTTTCTAAATCATCTTCCCGGATAATAAGCTGAAGTTGGCAAGAAGTGATCCATAGAAGGAGGGCCATAATGAATCAAACATCATCGACAAGAAATAAAATGATGTAGTAGAGTAGATAAGTATGATCCAGGACTGTGGCAGAAAGTCAGACAATGTATAGGTAGTAAAGAACTACAGATAGGACTTGTCTTCAACATATCAGCAACACGACTCCAAAATTTGGTAGCATTTGACTCAACGTAGGATCAGAGGTCATGATGACGAAGCGGTATGATCAGATGAGAGGCAAAATGGATTTCCCAAACCTGGGAAGGCAAGTGACTAAGTGAAAATGTCCCAAACCTGACACCAGCAACAGATGAATTCCATGTTCAAGAGTGACATGCTGCCCTTATAGAATACAAGAGATGAACACTTTCACTTTTTCCCCCACCATTTTTGGTGAGTACCCCATATATTTTGTATTGTGAGATTGAAGGGGATAGAATATGCTTTCCATATAAGTTCACCCTTCAGATGAATCCATCCTAGTAAGTTTTACGAGCCCTATGAAGGAGGAATTTGATCTTGTCATGCTGACAAGTCCTGCATCATTTAATTTTTACAAGTCCAACGGAGGTGAAACTCAGCGTATTTTTCATGTTTAGAAAGTTTGAAATAGAAGCGAAAAATAAAAATCCAAAGTTCCCTTTTCGTAAATCATCTCTTGAACCTGAAAAGGTAGAAAACAATATCCAAGACAAACTCTTAACCATGTTCGACTAAGGTATTCCTTTTTCGTACAATAGTCTATCTCAATCCAAAAAAGGGTTAAACTTATATTGAGTAGATTTCATTTCATTTACTTTAAGGAGTTTGAAAAGACAAGTACTCAATAACCTTTTCATATTTTGAGAATCGGAAGAAAGCTAAAAAACAATTTCGTCTGGAAGAACGAGTGGTATAAAAGGATAGCAATTGGTTCCGGTGATGATGGAACTGCTCAAAACATTTAAGGGTCAAGAGGTTGGCTAATATGACCACTCATTGTAGATGTTCCTCAAGTAAGGGTAGAACAAACAAGTGAAACCGTATGATCAACCAAAGAGATGGTGACGAAGGAATGAAAAAACCAAGGCTTATCTAGCAAAAATAGGTTGATAAAATGGAAATCACGAGAGGTTAAAAGGGAAATGGTTTCATTTTTACACAAGCGTGAAACTTGAGAAAAACTATGCTTCAGATAAGTTTTCATGCCCCTAGCATAATGACTCAATTCGAGGTACATGCCCCCCAAGCTTCATTTCATTCACCTAAGTAGACGATTGGTTACTAACAGGTGGATGGAATGAAGGTTTACTTACGCAATCAAGTCAAAGACTCGACTTGGATTTTACGAGATATAATAAAAGACTCGAATTGGAAGGGGATTTGTTTCATTTTTTAATGATCTTGACACATGAACAGAACCATTCTCACGACACCTTGTTTCATTGTTTAATGAGCTTGACACAAGTAAAGTAACTCTGGGAACTTATTTCATTTTTTAACGAGGTTGACATAGTAAAAGAACTATCCTCATGACACCTATTTATTTTTCACTTCTTTTTCAAACTCTCTAAACATGAAAAAGATGTCGAGTTTCACCTTCGTCGGACTCGTAACACTTAAACAACGTTGGACTTGTCACCAAAAAGACACCGTGTTTCTTCTTCCTATGAATCGTAAAACTTACTAGGATGGATTCATTCAAAGAATGAACTTATATGGCAATCATATTATATCCCCTTCAAGCTTGTGATTAAAAATAATTGGGGTACTCACTAGAAATAGTGGGGAAAAAGTGAAAGTGAAACATCTCCTATATAGGCAGCATGTCACTCTTGAACATGACACTCATCTGTTTCTCATGTCAAGTTTGGGATATCCTCACTTAGTCACTTGTCCTTCTAGGTTTGTGTAATCCATTTTTCTTCTCATATGACTATTCCACTTCATCATCATTACCCTTGGTCCTATGTTGAGTCAAATGTTTTCACATTCCGAAGTCGTGTCGTTGATATGTTCAGGAGAAGTCCTATCTGCAGTTTTTACTACCTATACATTGCCTGACCTTTTGCCACAGTCTTGGATCATACTTATTTGTTCCACTTTATTCCTTGTTTCGGGTCAATGATGAGAGAATCATTATGGCCCTCCTTTAATGGGTCACTTCCCGTCGACTTCAGCTCATTATGCAGGAAGATGATCTAGAAACTCCATTCCAATATCTTAGAGCTTGCATGCCTTAATGGAAAGTTCTTCGCATTCGACGACAGGTTTTCATCATTTGCCTTCGATCGAATGATTCTGTGAGTGTTCGACTTCAACTTCATTTTCACATTCATGGATTTTACTGTCGTACCTTGAGAACCATTGTCATTATTGATGGTTTCTCTCATGCCTATTAACGATTTTCATCATTGGCCGATAATTAGGTGGTTTTATAGAATGTTTGACTTCGACACATCTAATTACATGTCAGAATTTGTACATTGATCCAATCGAGACAGAGCGCAAGACCCTGGATTTTGTCTAATAGAATCTAGGTTGCATGGAGTTATGATTCATTCAGGATTTTGCACATGATCCTTTCTGTTCGGATGGTTATGACCATACCATGGGTCTGTACTCAAGATCCTTTCTATTTGGATGGTTGCACTCATACCGTGGATCTTTTCACATTGTCATTTCTATCTAGATGGTTGCATCTATACCATGGATTCATTTTTTTCTATATATGACATAGATATCAAATATGTATATGTATATGTGTCCTTGATTTGCAGGTCTCCTAACAGTGTTTGTTCTCGTCCTTGAAAAATCTCGTAAAGCATCTCATCCATCACTCCATGTTCTACCTTCATTCTTTAGGGGGACATCTGTTACGTAGTATTTTGTCACAACTCTTTGTGTCAAAATATTGACAATTATGCAGTGTACCCATCCTGATATGCAAACCAAATCCTCCCTGAAGAATTATTGAAAAGTTTCCTTGAGCCTTTCTTGAGAAAGATAAGCTCAAAACCCTAATTTCTGGGTTAGTGTGACTGTGACATTGTCCTCTCGTGTTGATGGAAGGTTGCATTATAAGAGCCTCACACTGTTAGCAGAATTTTTTGTTGGATATTCATGTTGAACCCTTTAAGGAATTTTTTCCCAAACTGGAGGAGAAGCTTTGTGATCCAGAGGCTTCCATAACGGCGACTTGGATGTTGTCCGTTGTGGATGTGGTCATATTCTCCCAATATTTCCCTTTGATCTTATCCCTATGAGCTTCCTCCTTGAGATGTGGACCTTCCTCTATCTTTGGTGAGATCCTAACTCCCTCTCCCTACCTATAAATTTATCCCCTTCCATTCCCAAAGGTTTGGTCATTGATTGTTGAGATTATGCTTACATGCTACCCATTCTAGCTTGGAGAAGGAGTGCTTTAAGAGTCTTTGCTTGGACTTGGAAATCCACCCAAAGGAAGGCTCCAACATCAAGGCATAGGTTGGATGCTTCCCTTTTTAGTTTCTTAATATATACATCTGATGTTCACTTTCGATAATTGTGTAAATATTTATGCGATTAGCTTAATGTTCCTTGATATGTTAAGTATTTTATGCTTGATGTATGTTTTATATGCCCTGGTGTCTTTCGTAGTACTTTGATATTCCTTGCAGGTTTCTAGACATGAAGAATAGCTTGGGATAGAGGCCTGGATTGAACTATTCAAAGCCATCCCTGCGGATCAAGCGATTAGCATCAGAATGAGGTAGGTTCCTCCTTCTTGCTGCATTCTTCAAGCATAAGTTAGGAAAGTGTGTATTAGATTGTTCGGTTTGTTGCTAGACCCACTCATTGGGTTAGAGGGATCGCTTCTATCCACAAAGGGGATTTTCCTTCACAGCAGAATGTTTGTTTCATCCTCTAAAAATTGTTCATTCTCATCTTCATAAATAACGACATCTTTAAACACATCCAAATTTAAAATAAATTCCAATATTTGTTTATCATCATTAGACACTCTAAAATTAGTTACATTATCCCGTACAACAAGTTTATAAACTATTTCAATAGAAAAACCATCACTCAAATGAGTAAAATGTGTAGTTGTGTTATCCAAAGTATCAGTTGCGGCATTCTTAGATCTAGAGACTAAAATAATATTGAAATATTTAATCAACGAATAGTGTTTTGTACAATTCTAGTGATGATCTTGGAATCACTAACTATTTTGATACATTATACCTGTAAGTCTATGTCCTTATTCAGTCCAAAGATCAAAGCCTTGTATTCAGTTGTATTTTTGGTGCAGTGAAATTCCAAGCAACACAAAATAAGAGTCTTATTCTTCGTTGGATCCAATAAGATGCAACTTGCACCAGATCCATCTTGAGTTCTAGAACCATCATAGTAAGGATTCAAAATATTGTTATTTACAAGAGTATCTACACTAAGATTATTGATTTATATTATGTAGTGTTCATTTGCGCCAGTCGGAGTACAAGAAATGACTTGTGACTGTGTATCAAATGGTATTGATGATGGCTAAGCCATATAATAGCCAAGATCTAATTCCAAGAAAAAAATTCCCACAATGACCTACGTAAAACTTATCGATTCATTACGTCCTTCCAACTCTGTAATAGTGTACTACATATGATATTTGTTTTTCACCATTTTCTAATTATTCTTTCCCTTGTAAGTATGCCACAAATGGGACTAATAGGTTGGAAAGTAACCTCGCAACTTCTTTGACTAGAGTTTGTTCAATAACAAGTTGTATGCCTTAGGTATGTCTGGGATAACAATTTCAATAACTTAGCGAACTCTTGGGTCGGATGACACTCAAATGAGCACATCATTAAGGTCACCAACAACTTGCACATCAATTATGTCCAATTGTATAATCTAAGTATTTTTTTCTTTGGAGTCACATTTATTTTCTTACAAACTGACAAAGAAAGCACCAAAGTCTACTAGAATATTATGAACATTATGGTTAAAAATATCAAATGTAAGCAAGAAATATTGTGTTTGAGATCTCGTGTGGACTTCAATACTTGCAGCATTAATCGCTTCCTTATCACAATTTGCGACCTTTTCTGATATTGCATTAGTAAAATTAGTCAATGTTGAAGTGGATTTACTCTATGTAGCAAATTATTTGAATGTTCTAAGAAGAAAATCTCTTTTTTGTGTAAGGTTACATAAATCATAGAGAGTAACATTTACTCATCTTCTTCATGTCCTCAATCACATTATACTCCATCACTTTTCCTTCAGCCTTATCTTTATTTGTGTTGGTTGGAGATGGAGTTAGACTATCCTTCATGTTTGATTCAAGTGTTATTTCACTTGCTTTAGCATTACCCACTAAGATCTAAGTTGGTTAAGTGCTCTTAGCATTAGAAGTTGAATTTTTATTACTAGTCCTAGGAGAAAGTATTTTCCTAAGCAACGCTTTTCCCTTCTCTAGAGGATTAGGGTCAGTGATCGGTCCTTTACTATGCAAGTTGTAATATTTAGCAGCTTTAGCCAGCTGGGTCTCTCCAAGTGAAACTTCTCCTACCATATGTGTTTCATGATCAACCACCACATCCTATAACAACATAGTCAACCCTGCAATGGATTCATCATCTATATGAAAAGGAATCTTCTTTGAATGTTTGCTCTATTTGATCTTCAAGGGATTGTTGCTCTAGAAATGAATTGATTATAAGTTTCATCGAATTTATCCATTTGGGACATATCTTCTCTAAGTTACCGGCTTGATTGTATGAATAGAAGTTATCCATCCCAATTTCTTCAACATTTAAGTTGACATTTGAGATCTCAGTTGATTTAGATAGAGGGTTATTGTTACGCTTTAGAAACGGCTAAAAAGATCAATTACTTGAAGAAGTTTCTCTGGAACTTCTCTTCAAATGTACAACTTCATTGGTTAACTTCTTGACCATCTTGATCACACTTTCTATATCGCTCATTTCTTTCTCAATAGATTTACTTATGGTTGGTTGGGGCTTCTTCCCACTACTCTTTGATTCTTCTTGCAAGTGGTGGACACCAATAGAGAGAAATTTTGTTTTTCTACTTCCAATTCTTTGGTAAAGTTCTCCACCAATGTAGCCTTGTTTTCCCTTTTAACAAACAGTTATATAGAATAAAAAAGGGTTAAAGTGTACTATTCTACAATTACTACATTGTGAGGAGAAATGTTGGTGGGAAACTTGTTCAAGATGGTAGTGAATCATTGGTTAAAATCCTTGACCTTTTCCTTCTTGTCCCTTTATAATGTGGTGAGTGTTTTATCCTCTTTGAATTTTCTCATTAACACCCTTTGGAATTGTTCCCAATTAGAAATAGATCATGTAGGAAGATTGTAACCATGTGGAAACCTTATTCTCAAAGATAAATGGAAACAATCGACATGCCACATGTTTGTGTTGGAAATTCATTAAAGGCAAGGCCAAGTAAAAAATTTGAATATTGTCTTTCAGAGTGATAGATTTATCAGGATAAAACTTCAAAATAATATTTTCGGGATGTTGGGGAGAGTCATGTATAATTCCTTGAAGATTTAAGGCCCATTGAGCCATTCATGCAAGTTTATTACCGATCATTGTGTTATCCAAATGTTATTCACTATCTGAGTTGTTATGCTATTCTTCACTCTTAGAGTTATTACCACCTTGGGACTATTCGTCTTCCTTGTCGCGAGGAGAAAATAGATGAGGTTGTTCAATTGATTTCAATAGGTCTACTAGCAATGAATCAACCAAATCTTAAACAAAGTCTACCAACACACCTTGAGAATTTGTTGGACTTCTTACAACAAGTCTATGTGGTAATATGAAAGTAATAGGAAGTCTCTCAGTTTTCTTTGCGTAAGCATGGATAAAAGGTATAAGAGATTGCAAGTCATCTTTCGAGACCATGTATAAATTCTCACTGCTCTTTGGATGAGGAATTTCTTCGAGGTTAGAAGTTTCAATAAGATCAGGGTTATCTTGAGAGGCAATGAGATGGTTATCTTCACCTAAAACTTGAGAATAAAAAACATGAGGAAACCTACCAGCCATACAATGGTTTCCCTCCTTATAGCACCAAAAACAATCTATCACATCGCACGTATGCTTATTAGTCTAGGCTTCCATATTGCACTGTGATGCAATCTATTTGTGCATCATGCATTAGACGTTTGTGATGTGCTACACCATCGCCCTCCTGTATGGCATCACAATTCTCTTTCATAATCTAACTTCCAGTATTTTTCTACAACACATTTCTCATACTTGAGCCTGTAATGAGTTGAAGTGATGTGCCATATAATCATGTCGCAATACATTTCCACATCACAAATCAATTCATGTTCCTAGCATAATTATTTTCCTTGCAACATAGTGCATTCCGCGGCCTCAAAATGCACTAATTTATTGTGTTGTGCACCAAGTTATTATTTTGTTCTCTAATTTATCTATTACAGTGAATTATTTGATCTCCCAAGTCCAGTATATTTAAATCATCTAAGCATATACTAATCTAAAGATATGGCTCCTCCAAATGAATACTTGGAAAAGAACCTGCAAAGGAAGGATCAAAAGAAAGTCCCATTTCTTTGGTACCTACATATACTGACACAAGTTTCTTTATTTACAAGACTATTTCCATCAGTTGGTCTTAGATCTATCACCTATTCACAAGGAGAGAATACCTCGATGGAGAAGAAGACATCAATGTCTATCAAAATGTTAGAAGAGCATGGTTACACAAAGTAGCACCTCATCTAGCAATATGTCCATGCAGAGAAACTACTGAAGTGATCATCAAATGCACTAACATTAGGGACATGACTATTAGAGATAACAATAGCAACGACATCATTGCACTCATGTACCCTCGAATAGCTAAATATTATTAACTACCTAAACATCAAGTGGATTTCTCAGTGAGTTGGTATCATAGGTTCAGTCTAAGTAGCAAAGACATTTTAAAGAGTTAATGGCAGGACCCCAACAAATTCAAGAGAAAGGATAATGGAATATATAAAATAATGATACTTAGAAAATCTTATCATATGGTTGCAGCTATGTGTTGCATAATTTATGGCAAGACCATAGAAGAGTTCTTCAAGGAGATTTAGAGTCATATTCAACTAGGCTGAAATCATTTCGGCATCCATCCAGGCCAAGGTGACAAAGACCAAAAATCCAACAGATGGAAAGTAGTCAAAGTTCTATAAGGTTTCATATTTACTTGATTGTATATGTGTTAGATGCAAGTTTAAAATGATGGGGTGGAAGTGGAATCTCACCCTTGACATTCAACCAATGCATATTTATTGCAAAGAATTGTGGGAAAACCAACATGCAGCATCATATATGAAAATAGTTGAAGGCTTTATTTCACCATTATTCATTTTATTTGACCATGATTCACCTTGTATGTTAGATCATGATAAAGCGTCATTAAAATAAGTATTTGATTGGTTCACCCCACTAGACTCAACATACATCACGGTTCGAGTCATGGAATCCACCACACTAGCTCCCATTATTCATAACAAATAAAGTTATTTTTCTATGGGTTGTGTATAAGGTAACCACGGGAGTTGGTGGGATGCTATCTCAATTAAAGAAGGCATTGTGGCCTACATAACCATTTTATGTAGTCATGTATTATATAAGTAATTTTAAAGAAGCATAATTTGAGGCTTCAAATCTAGAGCGTTTCAAATTTGGAGCGTGCGGCTCCTGTAGATATGACCCAAGGGGTGTAGTCACAACCCATTTCTCCCAATGCAAGTGTGGGTGTACTTACTCGTCACAAATAAATGAGGATGAGGAAAGAATAATTTTTATTTATAATTATGTAAAGGCCCTAGGAAACACAAATGGCTCTGAACTTGCAACAAGAAATCCTTTAAAAGGGAAGGAGGCAAAAGATAAGAAGGTTGCTCAAAAGAGAGAGAAAATAGGAAGCAACTAAAAAGGAAAAGGAAAATAAAATAAAATAATACTTGTAGTTAAAGAAACAGATGGAAAAGAAAGAGAAGAAAGAGAACGATCGCAGAAAGAAGGAGAAGAAAAGAAGAAAAATGAGGAAGTACGGTTCGAAAGGGAGATATTGGAAAAAAAATTCCTAGGATGAGGCGAGGGTAAAAAAGAAACAAGAAAAGGAATCTTAGAATGTAGTAAATGATGGATTTCCCAACATGGATATCGATCCATTAGCCACGGCTTCAACGCCATTAACAAGGTCGTTTTTTTCAAATTGAAGAAATGGGCATCATTAAATCAAGTGATAAACTTGGAAAGATTCTGATTTGATAGAAATACCATCCAAATTGTCCAAGAAAGGAGGAGATATTTGGCCCAAGAACCAACAAATCCTATCACGATGACCACAGAGAAGAACATAGTGTGCAATGCAATAGACAATACGTTGGCCATAGTTTCAGTAGGAACAACCTTTTCCTCAACAATGGAAAAGAATGTAGAACATTTAATGGATAATATGAAAGAATGGAACAAGAGCCTGAAAAGGAACATCAGGAAACTGAAAGGGTGCACGAGGAAAATCAAGCTCTATTGGCCTTGATTTCTTACAATAGAGATTATCATAACGCAACAATGGAAGCAAATAAATTGTTAGAAGACATTATGAAGCAGTTGTAATAGGAGCTTGCAAAACTTTAGAAGATGGTTTCCATGCTCATATCGGTTCAAGATGTAGTTAAAGAAAAAGGTGTGCAACTAAAGGACACCTTAGAAGCCAATGATATAATGCATGAGTGGAGTATATAACACTTGGATTCGCGATAGACTTTGCCAAGGAAATATTAACTAGTGAGGGAAAAGGTAAATTGGAGATCAAGATTGTCCTTCGAGCTCAAGAAATGCTTGCGAAAAATGTGACAAAAATCATGGGAACTTATTAACGACACCACATAATGATGGAGAGGCTAATCAAATAACACAAACTAGTCTCCATCAGAGCATGGGGAGAAGTGGGGCTTGAACAGTAATTGAACATGAAATAAAAGAGATGATACATGCACGGCAACTGGCTATCATAGAAAAGGATACAAAACTAACCAAAGAAGCATCAGAATGGCACCTGATGGAGCCCACAAGGTTACACACAATTCTTACTTCATTATTCCACAGGATCCAGATTGATCTTAAGATAGTGGTGCATAATACCTGTGAATATGAAGTCATAAATGAGGGGCTAATTTCAAGAAAGGTTTTGTCTATTGTAGCAGACTACAATTCTTGGTACACCCATGTGACCCAAGGGTTACAAATTAAAGTGCAAGCCTTGTCAATTTTGGAGTTAAGCTCATAATAGGAATTTATTTATTTTATTTTGAATTTTAATGTAATTATGTAAAAGAAAATAAAATTAGAAAATAAAACGAATTAGTAAATAGACATAAGGGTAGATGAAGAGTCGTGGAAGGTGAAAAGTCACCTCATTTTTTATAAATATAACCCTTTAGGAAAGGGATTGGATCTCTTATCTCTTGGACTCTTGGAGCTTTTTGAAAGGGAGAAGCTTGTAACAACCTTGAGGATTAAGTTTCAACTTTATGCACTCCCACTATTGGGATTCTTGAAGATATTTTGTGATTTGGCATTGAATGTTCAAATCTAATACTCAGAAGCCCTATGGGCCACAGAAATGATTTTTTTATCATGTGTTATCAACTATTGTAAGATTGTTATTTATTGTTATTTGTTAATATATGATTGACGTAGATTTGTGGCAGGTTAATGGACTATTTTTCTAACTAAAATCTTTCATCATTTTAGGAATTTCTTGCTGATTTTTACATGTATTATGTTGGTTACTAATTGTAAATTGTTTCACAATTAATAGCTAGTATGTTTTAGCCATCATGTATCTTAATTAAATATTGTTATCACTCTTTCTTTAATATTTGTGCTTATTATTAATGTTTTGTAGTGTTCCTTGTACAAACTCATTTAAATTATTCTCATTAAAGTTGATTTCACTTACATTCCATTAAGGGATCAATTTGGGTTTCCCTTTCATATCTCATCCATCCAAAATTCTAACATTCACAAAAGAAAAATATGGAAGTCGAGTCAATAAATTTAATGATACCCTCAACCCAAATAGTGTAAAGCCTAATCAGGGTATCATACTGGAGAGATCCCCTTAAGAGTATAAGTGGTGCATTCAACCTGTTAGGACTCCAAGAAACTCTCCTAGGTTGTAGCTCGGAGATACCTAGTAACATATAAATTCAACTTGTTGTTGCAAATGGATGAATGGAAGGAATGATGCTTGTTCAAGCCAGATAACCACTTCTACTTTGCTTGACTCCAAACATGCATGAACACCCCCAGACTACAAGGCTTTAGACCACCAACTACTCACATTTTAAGGTTGGGTGAATATGGAGAATACTGACCACACCAGCGAATGCACAAGACCATGTGATGGCCGGTTGCAACCAGTAAAGAAGTCTGCAGATCTAATCTACTAATGCACAGACAGGATGACAGCTCTCTGGCATAAGATGAAGAGAACCTGAATAACTTATTCATTGATACATGCAAGATTTTAACACAGAGGTAGGATGACAACTACTCTAATGTTAAACAGCAAGAGTTCAGGAATACAACATATCAGGCACAGCTTGGAAGAGAAGATAGATGGAAAGTGAGTAATTAACAGCAAAAGAAGCTTGTATTAGCTGAAAATAAAGATGAGACGCTGCAAGTATCAAAATAGTTACGGTCTCCAGAAGTTGAACCTTACACCAAAACATCAACCATCAACCCTGATTACATATTGTTTATGGGTATATATAGAGTTTCATTACAAAGGCACTTGGCCATTCTAGGTATGGAGGGGTCATAATTGACCACCAACTGCATTTAACTACCTGATGGAGTCTCTGAGTGCATTTACTTGCTTTTGTGGATGAATCTGATCTTTACATATGCTCTGTTGTCCTTTCTGATAGCTGAAGTGTTTGTAGCCATGAATTCCATAACTGCTAAATGAAGTTATCTGCTCGCGCTCTGTCCTTTTCCTCCTCGGCCATACTATCTGTTAAATGTGGTTGTTGAGGTACAACTGCGACTGGTACTGGTGAGTCGATTGCCTTCGTCCTTCAGGTGCACAGAACGGTCAAGGGACGTGGATTTTATGGCAAGTGGACGGGTTGGATGGAAGAGAAAGATCGGTCGTCGGATCGAGAGAACAAACAGCGGAGATGGCTTGGCGGGGGATATTGGGAGAAGCAAGAGCGGAATGAGTGTGGGCTGTCGGATCTCAAGTGGGTAGATCAACGGTGATCGAACAGCAAAAGCACACAGTGGTTAACGGGTGGGGACAGATGTTTAAGCAGTAAGCGGTTTCAATCGCATCGTCATTGGACGTTGGGCGGTAAAGTGCAAGGGCGCGCAATTCCATTTAGCGCATGACGTGTGGCGGTGGAAAAGAGAGGAAAACCACCCTCCATCACGCGTTAAAGTACCGTCACTTCATGGGCGTGAAAGGTGCGATGACCATCCGATCCTGTCGGAGATGATCGGACGGTGAGAATTTAATCAAGCAGGTTTTCCATCAGGCGCGACGGAGAGTCGTTGGATCAGCGGGCGGAGATCAATGGTTGGGGTTAAGGCGATGAGTTTATGGAGGCGCAGAGTCATATGGGTGCGGTTTTATGGGGTTTTAGCCTTTGCGCTCATGGTTTGTAGCAAAAGGAGTTTTGTTTGGTTTTTTAGAAGAAAAGCAGAAGAAATGGAGATGAAGGGAGAATGGGCGAGGCGAGGGAAAGGCAATAATAACCGTTATGAACTCGTTTGAAGCATAACCGAACCAACCAAGCTCACATCTAATCCTCCAATATCAAGGATATGTAGCATAGCTAACACTATCTCCTTCTAGGGATGAGATCCTCCTTGTGAGGTCTCAAGAACTGTAGACCAATGCCTCTCCTGTCAAAACCAGATTAGCAAAGTTTCCTAGTGTTCCATTGGGCATGGAATATAATTAAGCTTACACTAAATGATAAACAACATATTTACAGCTTTAAGGCCTGGAGGCCTTAAACAACATAAATTTTCAAAAATCACCCATTAACTGGGCCATCAAAAATTGTCTTTCCTTCCATACTTTGCAGCATGAAAGTATTGTTCCCTTGGATCCGAGTGATGGCAAAAGGCCCCGTCCATAGAGCATCAAACTTCCCATGGTTGCCTTTCTTCTCTTTTAGTGCATCCCACTTAAGGACCAAGTCTCCAACCTGAAAACAGTCTATATTTGCCTTTTTGCCAAAGGCTTCCTTGATTCTCTTTTGATTTGCTGCAGACTTCTCAACCAGCTGATCTCGGATTTGATGCACTTCTACCAAATCACAAACCCTTTTAATTGCCATGTCCTCTTCCCCATTCTACTCTTCTTGTAAAAACCTTGCCACAGGGAGGGTTAACTGGATTGGGAATACAACATCCGTGCCATATACCAGCTCGAATAGAGAATTCTCTGTGGATTTCTTGGTGGTCACTCTGTCAGCCCACAGTGCATACTTGAGCTTAGAATCCCAATTCTTTTTGTTTTCTTCCAACAGCTTTTTAATTATCCTTATCAGGCTCTTGTTGGAAGATTCTGCTAGACCATTGCCTTGAGGGTAATATGAGGTGGAATGGACTAACCTAATGCCCATTGAGTCACACATGTCCACCAACTCTTTTGCCCTGAAGGCTGCTGCATTGTCTGTGACTAACTTATATGGAAAACCAAACCTAGTGAAGATATTACCTGTCAAGAACCTCATGACCACATGATGATCAGGCTTCCTGGTAGGGATGGTCGTAATCCATTTAGTGAATTAATAGCAGCTACTAAGATCCATCTGTGCTGGCCACTGGAATGTGGATTGATTTCCCCTATGAAATCCAAGCCCCACTGTTGAAAAGGGCCACTAGCGTGTATTGGTTTTAAGGGCAAGGACTTCAATTGTTGCTTCCCTTCTAATCTTTTGCACCTGTCACAATATTTAACAAATGAAAAGACATCAGCAAATAAGAAGGGCCAATAGTACCCATCTTTGAGGATCTTATGGGCTGTGGTTTTCCAATAGTGATGCCCTCCACATATGCTGGAATGAAACTACTGCATAACCTCCATGGATTGTCCCTCGTCTAGACACCTCAACAGAATTCCAGAGGGGTCCCTCCAATAGAGTTGGTCTTCATGAATGTAGTACATGGCTGCTCTCAGCTTAAGGGTTCTGGCCTGGCTTGAACTAAGGCCTGGAGGAACTTCTAGCTTCAACAAGAATTGAGTTATTGTAGAGTACCATTCACAAGAAGCTATATTTTTTGCCACAGACTGGTTTCATCCTGGTTCAACTATTTCTTCCTCTGTCTGACCACCCTCTAAATTTGTGCTCATCAAATTCATGTCCAACATACTGCAATTTTCTTCAGCCATTAATCTAGCAAGGCCATGGCCTCTGATAAGCTTGGTGGGCTTCAATTCTTTGTTGAATTCAATAAGTTTTGCAATCCATTTATCCCTTCTTCTGTCAACATATGGTTGTGTTAGGACATCTTTTACTGAAGTAGAGGGCACATATGCAATTACCTTGGAATGCAGAATGTAAAATCTAAAAGCTTTCAAAGATTTGATAAGGGCATATGCTTGTTTTTCAATGATATCATACCTTAGCTCAGCATCCCTTAAGGCCTTGCTTAAAAATGCTACTGGATGCTCTGAATCTTCCTCATCTTCTTGCAACAAAACTGCTGCAAGGGTGTCATCAGAGGCAAACGAAAATATATGGAACTCCTCGTTGTAATCTGGGTTGATCAAAGCAGGAGCTTCCATAATAGCTCTCTTGATGGATTCAAAATATCTTCTTATTCCATCAGTCCATTTGATTTCTGACCCCTTTTTCAACATGGAGGTAATGTGTTTTACAAGTTCTGCAAAATTAGGGATAAACCTCCTTACAAAATTTATCTTGCCCAGAAAGGACTGGATATCCTTCTTTGATCTTGGGACAGACAAGGTCTATATTGCCCTTACTCTTTCTGGGTCAATTCTAACACCTTCAGAAGAAACAACATGTCCTAACAACTTGCCTTCTTATAAAGCAAACTGTGACTTTTTAGGATTGACTGAAATCCCAAACCTTCTGCACTTTAGAAACACTTTCTTCAAATGCTACAAATGATCTTGATAGTTGCTGGAGTATACTATTATATCATCTAGGTAGATAAGGACAAACTTATCCTTCTCTCCTACAAATTCTATATCCATAGCTCTTTGGAAGGTGGCTCCAGCATTCATCATCCTAAAAGGCATCTTGGAATACATAAAAGTTCCCCAAGGAGTGGTGAATGTAGTCATCTCTTGGTCATCTGGATGCACAGCAACCTGATTATACCCTGAAAATCCATCCAGGAAAGGCATCACTTTGGCTCCTGAGACTTTCTGCAGCAAATGCTCCATCTTGGGTAGAGGATAATTGTTTCTCTTAGAGCATTTGTTTAAATTTCTTAAATCAACACAAAGCCTGATTTCTCCACTTTTCTTCCTCACAACTACCAAGTTGGCTACCCATTTTGAATATCTGAGAGGGACTATGATTTTGGCAATCAACAATTTCTTGATTTCTTTTTCAATCAGAGGGAGGAGCAAAGGATTTATGGGCCTCAGTTTCTGTTTAAAAGGGATGGTGTCTTTTTCTAGAGGAATTTTATGTTGGATGGTATTTTTGTCATAGATTTTCAAGTCACTATATTCCCAAGCAAAAACATCAGCAAATTTCTTCATTAAATTTCACTACTCAAAACTTTGGGTAGCAGATAGATGGGTGGATAGATTTACATATTTTGGATGATCTGGACTCCCTATATTATGCTTATAGACTGCAGATTGATCTTCTTTTTGGGAAGCCTTATAAGGTACATCATTCTGGTCAAAAAGCTTTTCTAAGGGAACTATACCTTTAGGTATCTAATTGTTGGGCAGCTAGACAATGCTATCTTTGCCAATTTTGTTTCTAAGCTGGGGCTGGGGGTTTTTCTCCAAAGCTTCATTCTCTTGATCAATTTGCATTTCAGAGAATTCATCAATGACTTGCAGAAACCTTTTTACCTCATCATCATCCTCAAAAACTTTCTAATGCTAGACGTTATCAGGCAAGGATGGTCTATATTTCATCTAAACTTCATAAACTAGTCTGGGAGGCATAGGAGGGATAAACATGCTAGCAGACACAGCAAGGGAATCGGCGAGATGATTTTTTATTCTAGTAATATATGAGATACAAAAACTATCAAAAGAATCTTTGAGTCTCCATACCTCATCTTTATATGCTTTCAGCCTTGGGTGCTTTGCTTGAAATGTTATGTTCACTTGCTGAATGATGAGGTCAGCATCTCCAAACAACTTTATGTTTCCAATTCCTCTCTCTTTAGCTGCATTAAGACCCAATATCAGAGCCTCATACTCTGCTATGTTGTTGGTGACTTGGAAAGCCAGCTTAAAAGACAGATGTGTGCTTTCTTGTTTTGGAGATATAAGCACCACTCATGCCCCTGCAGTTTCCCTTGAACATGCTCCATTAAAGAACATCTCCCAAACTTGACTTCCTTGCTCTCCCATGACCTGGACTATCGGTTTCTTTAGCTACAATGAGGCTTTATGGGCTTCTTCAATTTGGAGAATACATGCTCCAAAATCAGTGTCCACAGTGTAAATAGGATGATTGGAAGGATTCTTCTCGTCAGTGATGATGTATGCCAGTTGTGCCTCTCTATATAATCTCCTGCTTTCTCCCCCAAAGACTGGGACAGTGGCATAAGATAAGTCATTTTGTAATGTCCCACCCATTCTCTTAATCCATCCTTTGGACAACAGCATGCCAAACTTAGGGGGGACATCTGCTACCACAATGTCCATCATCATGCTCTTCATGGGCAGTTGGGTTAGGGTAATAGCTAAGTCTTTGATCAACCCCAGACATTTCTCCTTTCTTGAATCAAAGGAGAATATATTATGATAAGGTCTAGTGATATCAAGGCCTGACTCTTCCATAACATCTTTGGGCATCAGATTGTGGCTGGCACCTGTGTCCAGCAGGCAATTGTGGAGGATTTTGTCATGAATGGTCAAGGAGACATAAAATGATGGGGAATTATCATCAGCAGGTTCAGTCATTGGGCTAAGCACAACTATAGGTTTGTCATCTTTCAGATTGACATAGTCAGTGGAGGCTTGTGAGGCTTTCAACTTAAGAGCATCAAGGATAGGCTTTCTAAAAACTTCACTATTTGCAAGTTCTATCAGAGGCACAGATATTTTTAACTTATGGACTTCTGATTCAAAGCTGAAATGGGAAGGGGACTTGTCAGGACCTCTTACCTCTTGAGTTGGTGCTTTGAGGATGGTTGGGTCAGTTGCTGGCCTTTTATGTTTAATGTTCTGATGCTATGTCGGGACAACAGCTCTCTGGACATGATTCTCCTTGATATTGTTTGGTCTTGACCTCAGATTATATATGTGATGATCATCAGTCTGTAGAACAGCCTCTCTATCCCACTCTTGACTGGTTTTGTCCTGGAGCAATGATTCTTCATAGGAAGCCAATGTCAAAAAGGCGGCACTTCCCTTATCTTCCATGCAATGAATTTCATCCTCTTCTTCAAACTGTTCCTCCTCCATGACTACGTTTTGGAAAGGAGCCTTAACCCTTTGTTCTTCACCAACTTCTTTAACCCTCTGAACGATCTGCAATTGTTCATTTGCTCTTCTGAAAGAATTTTGATTTCTGGGAGAAAAAGTGTTTGGAAGCCTTTCCTTTCCAGAGCTCTGCTCAACCTTTAGCTTAGATATTTCAGCAGCCAATGACTCTATCATTTTAGTCATTTTGTCTAATTTAGGTTCTGAAGATGAAGCAGAGGAAGAAGAAGCCTCACCTCTCTGTTTCCTTCTATCAGCATGACTCTTGAGCTTTTATGCAGCCATGATATTAGATTCTACCTCTAATGATGCATCTTCCATCTTAGCTAGAGCGGCACATCTTCTTTCTCTCAATAGCAGGCAAAAATTAGAGTCAAAAGCATCGGCATAAGTGAGTTTGGCAGAGGTGGGGGTAGGCTTTACTTCAGCTGGTATTTTACTATACATATGATTGAATCTTTTATTAAAATTAGGCAACGATTCCCCATTTTCCCTCTTAGGTTTCCAAACTCGGTATGGTAATATAACAGGTCTTTTTTATCTCCCCAATGCTTCAAGAATACATCATCTAAGGCTTCAATGTCTACGATAGACCTAGGGGCCAATTCTCTGAACCATTTCCTAGCCCCGCCATCAAGGCTTTGGACAAATACTCTCATCCAGTCATCATCCTCACTGATATCTAGGTTATCAGCATAACTATAAAAGGAATCAAGGTGTTCTTCGGTTGTTACTCCCTCTGTACCAGTGAACTTAGGCATGTATTTCTGATACTCTCCTGCAGGCATGGCATTC
The DNA here is from genome assembly GCA_000404065.3 of Pinus taeda. Lineage (NCBI taxonomy): Eukaryota > Viridiplantae > Streptophyta > Pinopsida > Pinales > Pinaceae > Pinus > Pinus taeda. The sequence goes on from APFE030261644.1 coordinate 110,988, forward strand.
AAAGGAACAGGCAAGACTAGGGGTCCATACCTAGCAGTTATGATTCTTTCCATCTTTGTGGGTGCTTGTTGGCTCGCCATGATTGGGATGGATGGAAAGGTATTGGTAGTTTGGATGACAGGAGACTAAGGAACGAATGATAGAGATAAAGGAAAATGATGGACTATATGGGAGACTCTCTTTGGACTGAGATCCAAAGGGGAACTAAATGAACAGGGAGCTTTATGAATCTCTAAAGGTATTTCTTCACTAACAATGCTGGGTTCTATATCTTCAAACTAAACATCCTCAGCTATAATCTTCTCTTGCAGAGATACACAAGATTGTTTAGGCTTACCTGATCCTGATGCTCCTTTCTGTGATGTTTTCCTCTGCTTAACAATCTTCTCAGGGTCAGGCACTGGGTCAGCTGGTGATTTCTGAGGATTCCTTTGAGTATGCCTCACAAACTAAGACAGAATTGTAATGTGGAGTCGCCACTAGGTTGGTCCTCCAGTAGAGTCGCCAGATAGATGATTACAACCATAAATGTGTCCAGACTTTGTCTATCATCAAAACTGGGACTGTGTCGGTCTCCCAGGGAAGCTGAGCTTCAATCTCCTCTCCCCAAAAACGGCGCCAATTTATGTTAGGACTCCAAGAAACTCTCCTAGGTTGTAGCTCGGAGATGCCTAGTAACATATAAATTCAACTTGTTGTTGCAAATGGATGAATGGAAGGAATGATGCTTGTTCAAGCCAGATAACCACTTCTACTTTGCTTGACTCCAGACATGCGTGAACACCCCCAGACTACAAGGCTGTAGACCACCAACTACTCACACTTTAAGGTTGGGTGAATATGGAGAATATTGACCACACCAGCTGATGCACAAGACCATGTGATGGCTGGCTACAACCAGTAAAGAAGTCTGCAGATATAATCTACTAATGCACAGACAGGATGACAGCTCTCTGGCACCAAATGAAGAGAAATCTGAATAACTTATTCACTGGTACATGCAAGATTTTAACACAGAGGTAGGATGGCAGCTACTCTAATGCTAAACATCAAGAGTTTCAGAACACAGCATATCAGGCACAGCCTAGAAGAGAAGATATATGGAAAGTGAGCAATTAATAGCAAAAGAAGCTTGTATTAGCTGAAAATGAAGACGAGACACTGCAAGTATCAAAATAGTTACAGTCTCCAGAAGTTGAACCTTACACCAAAACATCAACCATCAACCCTGATTACATATTGTTTGTGGGTATATATAGAGTTTCATTACAAAGGCACTTGGCCATTCTAGGTATGGAGGGGTCATAATTGACCACCAACTGCATTTAAGTGCCTAATGGAGTCTCTGAGTGCATTTACTTGCTTTGGTGCATGAATCTGATCTTTACAGATGCTTTGTTGTCCTTTCTGATAGCTGAAGTGTTCGTAGCCATGAAGTCCATAACTGCTAAATGCAGTTATCTGCTCATGCTCTATCCTTTCCCTCCTTGGCCATACTATCTGTTAAATGTGTTTTTTAAGGTACAATTGCGACTATTACCGGTGTTCTGATTGCCTTCTTCCTTCAGGTGCACGGAATGGTCAAAGGACGTGGACTGTATGGCGAGTGGACGGGTTGGATGGAGGAGAAAGATCAGTCGTCGGATCGAGAGAACGAACGGCGAAGATGGCTTGGCGGGGGATATCGGGAGAAGCAAGAGTGGAATGAGTGTGGGCCGTCGGATCTCAAGTGGGTAGATCCAACAGTGGTCAGACAGCGAAAGCACACAGCAGTTAACGGGTGGGAACGAATGTTTAAGCAGTAAGAGGTTTCGATCGCAACGCCATTGGACGTTGGGCGGTAAAGTGTGAGGGCGTGGAATCCCATTCAACACGTGATGCGTGGTGGCGGAAAAGAGAGGAAAACCACCCTCCATAGCACGTTAATGTATTGTCACTTCGTGGGTGCGAAAGGTGCGAGGACCATCCGATCCTGGCAGAGATGATCGGACGATGAGAATTTAATCAAGCAAGTTTTCCATCGGGCGCGACGGAGAGTCGTTGGATCAGCGGGTGGAGATCAATGGCTGGGGTTAAGGTGATGATTTTATGGAGGCACATAGTCATATGGGTGTGGTTTTATGGGGTTTTAGCCTTTGCGCTCGGGGTTTGCAACAAAAGGAGTTTTGTTTGGTTTTTTAGAAGAAAAGCAGAAGAAATGGAGATGAAGGGAGAATGGGCGGGGCGAGGGAAAAGGCAAGAATAACCGTTATGAACTCGTTTGAAGCATAACTGAACCAACCAAGCTCACTTCTAATCCTCCAATATTGCGGATATGTAGCAGAGCTAAAACAACCATGTCAACACTAGCCTCTAGAGTAACCCAGCCTGGAAATGGTAATCAACAGTGTTTTTTCCATCGTGCACATAATTCTAACTCTTCAACTACTGAAATACCTCCTTGAATTCCCCATCCTCTGAATATGCCTCTTTGTATTCATCATGGGTGAATGGGTCTATGTGCATCAGAGTTCTCAAAGTTGTGATATTTGATATGGTTGGCCTAAAATCATGTCAACCAACTTGTTTGTGTTGACCTTATTGTACTTGATCACTAAATGAAATTGTTGTAGAAACCCCATATTCTTGTAATGCTTGGTTTAATGTAGCTTACTTTGGGCCTGCAGGTACTATAGTGGTTGGTATCTTTGAGGAGTATTGTCTCCTTTCGCATAAAATAGTGCTTCCACTTGTTCACATCTTGTACCAAGGCATAGAGCTCTTTGTTGTAGGAAAAGTAGTTAAGAATTTCCCCATAAAATAATTCAAAATGGTAGCATAAAGGCCTTCCTCCTTGCATCAATACTACTCCCATATCATGCCCACTCACATCTATCTCCACTTCAAAGGGCTAATACAAGTTTAATAATGTCATAACTAGGGAAAATTTTAAGGATGGAAATTTATCTTAAGGTTTAGAGAACTTGGAAAATCTCACTAATTCATAATATGAAATCTATAAAATGTTTGATGATACTTTTGTAAAAATATTCAAATCTCTAATAATTTAATATAGTCTCTATATAAAATTTTGGCAATTTTTAAAGTAAAAAAAAATATATATTATAAACTTTGGGTGAATCATTTTAAGATGAAATGGAAATTACCGAAATTTTTTTTTGGGAAAAGCATGGAAAATTAACCCACTTGCGAATATTAGCCCCCCTAAAATTTTCCATGGTCCTAACTAGTGCTTGACTAATATTCTTCTTTAACTCCTCAAAGGTCGTCTATTATCCCTTTCCCCACTGGAAACTCTTGCCACTTGTTGTTATGGAATGGAGTGGTGTTGCTACAATTGAAAATGAGGTTATGAATTTCCTTAGGCACTATGCTACCCCAACAAAACTCCTAACTTCATAAACATTAATAGGAACCGGCCATTTTATGATGGCCTTCGTGTTGGAAAGATCTATTTTCATCTCTTCTCCACCTATCACATACCCCAAATAAACCAAACACCATTGTGAAAACTCACACTTCCTGAGTTTTGATAGCAGCTAGTGCTTCTTTAATTTCTCCAACACCTATGCCAAATATGAGATATGTTCCTCCTAGGTAGCATTGTATACCAATATATCATCCAAATAGACAATAAAAAGTGAATATATAAAATGGCGTAGTATATCATTCATTAACCTCATAAACATAGTTAGTGCATTTCATAAGAAAAATGGCATGACTAACCACTCATACAAACCTTGCCTAGTTTTGAAGATGGATTTCTAGGTATATTCTTCTCTGAATCAAACCTAGTGATATCCAAACTTTAAGTCCATCTAGGTGAAGTATTTTACTTGTTGCAATTAATCTAGCAAATCATCTATTCTGGGTAGGGGGTACCTATTCTTGAGTGTATCCTTGTTCAACGCGTTGTAACCTATACACATTCGCCAAGTCCCATCCTTCTTTGGCACAATGATTATGGGTGAGCCACATGGCGATGTACTCAATCAAATGACACCATGTTTGGCTATTTGTTACAATTATTTCTTCACCTTGCTCACTTCTATAATAGATTTCCTATATAGCCCAATGTTTAGTAATGGGGAATCCAACAATAGTTGGATCTCCTGCTCCACTTCCCTCTTTTGTGGTAACCCTTTAGGATCCTCAAACGCATCCTTGTATGTTTATAGAAACTCTTCATGTTGTTGTTTTTGTTTCTTAGTACACCCCTCTAGAAATGCCTTTTCTCTTACTAACTCTTCCACAAAACGATTCTCTATTAAAAACAATAGAACAAAATTCTTGCTAGAACTAATCAGTTTCTTACATTGGTGTTGACAGTGTTGGACCTGCCAACATTCAGGGGATCTACCGAGTATGAAGTCCCAACTATACCTCACACCATTTTGTGTAGGATTCCATCTGGTATGATGGCCCCGATGCCATTATCTTAAAGGTTTTCCTTAGCTCTTGCTTATCATCACATGAGAGTGGTTTTCTTTGTCTTCGAACAGCGACGTTTGTGTGCCTAGTGAGTGCTTAGTGTTACTTGTGTCAAGTTTCTTTCACTATAGAGGGAGAGGGTGGAAGTGAGTCTCAAGTCAAAAGGGAATAGTCCCAACTCTATCAAAGACACAAAACACAACAGGACATGTGCAGCCTCTAGCGCAGTAGTCCACACGTATGTGGCAGTCACAAATACACAGTGAACGGATAGCATGTACAACACCCAGAGGGATAGCCCAGACGAGTGCGATGGTCGTTATAACAAGTTTATGAGAATGGTTTTGTCGAGTGTCCAGTGGGATAGCCCACACAGGCAAGACAGTTTTAACAACTTATACAACACATTTTCGTTAGCATGTGTATTAGAACAACTGAAATAGTTCAATTGTTTTAACACAGGCTAAAGAAACATGCATTACAAGTGTCCAAAGAATAGTCTTACAAACGAATACAATACATGTGTGAAAACGTGTCGGCATGTTATCAGGCTTCTGAATTAAGCGAAAGTTCCAAGACACATTGGTACACCATACATCACTAACCCCGATAGCGAGGTGTTAGAGCCATTTCTCGCTCCTCAAAGAAAAGACTACAAACTCTCATGGCTATGTGAGAGGCGCCAAGGTGAAAAGTATTTTACATGTACAAATGAGGGGTATTTATAGCCAAGGGTAAAACTGGCCCTTGTGACTGTTCAACTTTCCTTGTGACTATTTGACTTACATGACTCTTCAAATTTACATGACTCTTTAGATTTATAGGTGGGTCTCTTGGACTTCCATGTTACATTACATTGATTACACCAGTGTGGCCCATAGTAGTGATGTGGCCAAGATGACTCATGACATGACTTGACACGATAGAGTTGGTATGTTCATGTTGCTTCTGGTGTGCATGTTGAGTTGTAGTGTTACAGAGTGATGGATGTTCTCTTGGTGTATCATAGCTTCACCTTCACATGGCAAGGTGTGTGGAGTCTTCATTGTTCTTGGTGTTCACTTGATGTTGCATGTGCATGCCACTCCTTCTCTTGTAATTTGGCATGCTCCATATGTTTTTCTGTTCACGAACAAATTGCCTTGCATGCATTCCTTGTTTGTTCATCTGTGAAATAATCTCCTCACATGCGCTCCTTGTTCATCCTATTCATCGTCACATCATGTCTCATCCATGTACCTGTTTATGCAATCACTCATGACGAGAGGACATCAAATCCAGAAATATCCTAGTCTACCATGATGCATTGTCATTCGCTTTCGGATCTAGGTGACCTGGAGAGAGGACAAGGCTCTGAAACTGCACAAGGCATATTTCAAGCCGGGATGCGAGCTCCAGGAATTGTTCATGAAAACTGCGCAGAGGTCACTGGGAGGCTGAGATGCACAATCCGAATCAATAATGACCATCCGCAAGATCTGACTCAACTGGAGTGCATATCTGCACAATTTTTCCAAGGAGATAGTGTAGGAAGCAAGGGGAGACTGGCAACAAAAACTTTGCAATTTCTCCAGGGAGCTGGCAGTGCGCTGCAGGAGGCTACTCAAAAAAATTGTGCAATTTTTCTGGGGAGTTGGCATCGGGCTGCGGAGGCTACTGAAAAAAACTATGTAGAGTTAGGAAGTTGGCTTGTTGGACATCCCTGCGTAACTTCTGAGCTGAGCAAAATTTTGGGCAACTAGGAGACTTCTCATGAAAACTGTGCAGTTTTCCTAGTGAGTAGTAGGCTGGCTGACTGGGTGACTGGCTAGAAAAACTACACAATTTTTTAGGGTAGTGCAGTGATGGACACTGGGTGTCTATCCGACATGTCTACGCAGTTTCTTCAGTTAGCAGAAGCGGGCATGATTGGTAACTTCTGCACAATTTTTTAGAGGAGTGAGGCCCGGGGTCACTTCCCGGTCAAACTCTTTAGTTGACTAGCTAGATTCTTGGTTGATTTACTTGCGGGCAACACAAATTGAGATGGCTTACTGAGAAACTTTTGCGTTGTTCTGGGTGATAGTCAGTCGGGTCGACTCTAAGATTATGCAATGTAGACTGAGGGTTGAAATTGCGTAATGCAACTCAGCAAAGGTATGGTTGTTGGGGTTGGTCTGGTCAACACAGGTTCACCAAAATGACTAAGTGTGTGAACGAGTGACTTCGTATATGCATGACCTTGTGAAAACACACTCAACATGACTTGACGACAAGATGCCTTGAACCATCAAGACAACATACACTTAGTGTGATGGACCGACAATGTGAGCAACAAGCACAACACCTGTGATAGATTGTTGAATGACTGTGATGACACTTGCTCGAGAGTGCATACAACTTCCTGTGTGAGTGTGGTGGATGTTTACATAGTGAATATAACTTGTACACACGAAGTCGGGCTTTGTGCATGGCCAGAACATGCAAAAAGATGTCCTATGGACGGTCAAGTGAGGAGGGTGCAAAGACTCGACAAGAGCTCACGGAATGAGCCCAAGTGTTTGAAAACATCAAGGAAAAACCCAAGGAAGGCTCAAAAATTGGATGCAGGCAAAAAATTTGGAGGGCGTTGCAGCCGCTACAACACTTGGAAAAACATTAGTTGAACTCCATCTTCTCTATTTTGATCTATTGATAGCATAGGGCCTTGGTCTTTCAGGGAGTATTGAATCATTGTGTGGGTTACTTCGGCTTCCCCACTTACCCCGTGGATAGACATGGTTCACCTTTCGCCAACTCAATCAAAATCAACAACAATTTTCAGCTTGATCACAGTGTTTTGAAATCGGGAAGGGTAGTTTGGCTCGCAAGTTAAAAAAATTCAGAGTATAAGTTTTCATCTCTGGTGTTTCTCCGCCGCCAACAGGCCTAGATAGTACCCTAGTAGATTCATGCAAGAACGCATGCATTTCTCCACTGCCAGCAAGCCTGGTCAGTACCCCGGTGAAGTTGCATGCTTCACCTCTCTGTGCAAGAAGCCTTTCTCTTCATTCGCCTTTGTATTTTTAAAGAAGGTTGTGCATAGGAACTTATTTATTTTTGGGGCAGAAGACGGATCTCGACTAATTGAGAGAAGAAGAGGTTGTTCCTTCATAGAAGCATGTAAGACCTCTAACATAGGTTTGCTCATTCAGATTTTCCCCTTCTACGTTTCTACTAGTTGGATGAGCTTGAACACACAGAGCAGAAGATTGAATACATGCATGGGGATTCCCAGTGTGGACACAGGTTCATCATTGGACTAGATCTTCCCTTGCATATGGCTCATATTTTCCATCAAGACTTCATTAGCCGAAGGTTACAACCAAGCACAGAGAAGACGGACACATGACTGGCCAAGTGATGCAGTGTCACCAGACTCTTTAGATCTCAACCACATACTCATTCAAAATCTAAAACTTAGTAGAAGGCAGCACCTATTTACAAAAACAAAAATAGCATGATACTAAGTAGAGAAAACAAAATGAAACAAAAATAGTAACCAAAGCGAAAAACAACAAGCAGTAAACAGACTATGTACATGGCATGGGGCCGACCCGGCCTACTTAAAATAGTCTTTGAGATCTTGGTCATTGACAGGAAGGTTGTCAACCCTCCCATCAAGTGATTGTAGATGGTACATGTGTGGGCCAATCTTTTCTTGAACCAGTATCAAGCTATCAGGTTCCACTACCGAAACCTGGTGGTATCCCAAAAGACCATTAAGCAAAGACAACATTCCTGCTCCAGATACTGCGTGTAACATAGGTTCCGATGATGGCATGGGTCCGGGATCAGTTCAAGTTTCGAAAATAAATGCATAAGCGGATTCTCTCGGATTTCTTACGTACATAACTTAAATTAGAAACCCATGTTTTGTCGTGGCTACAACCACCCTCCAAAATTTTGGCCTACGCCAATTTTAGAGCCTCCCTTGGAGAGTTTCACTTGATGACTGCACACACTCGTGTTCACTCTATGAGCTTGTGTGAGTCTTTACATTCACCTTGCATGTTTATTGCACACAAGTCTCTGCATGTTGATGTCTAAGTCATGCTTGCGACTGTGTTCTGGTTATGCTCAAAGTATTTGCTTCGTATGTGTTTGTTATGTTTGCCTTGAAAGCATTTGTCGCACTCACACACGGAATCATACTCACTGTCGTGAAAGTTTCATCTTGATCATGAATGACCAATCACAAGAGTCGCACTTGTTGCTTACATCGTCGATCAGTCATGTTAAACATGTGTATTTGGATGGTTCGGTCGTTTTGTCGTCAAGTTGTGTGAGTGTGTGTTCGTATGATCACATATGCATCTTTATATTGTTCACACACTTAGTCATTTTAGCTGAAGTTCTGATGACCAAGCTCCTCACTGACAGCCGGACCATCACCCTACTTTCGACTTGATCGACTGTCAACCAGAACAATGCAGAAGCACAAAGATAGTTCAAGTTGCACTACCCATAAGCAACTCAAACAGCACTCATGGTGGCCACCTGGACAGTCGACCGAATGTTCATCTCAAAAAATGCACAGTGCTCATGAGTAGGCCTCTTGTTTCCCATCAGTCAGCTCAGCTCAGAAATTGCGCAGAGATGATCAACAAGCTAGCCTCCCAGCCTTAATGCAATTTTCCTAGCTAGCAACTCCCCTCATTAGACTACCTATTCCCTCCAGGAATTGTGTAGTTTTTGCTGCCAGTGACTGAGCAGCCAACTAGCAGTTCCCTCTGGGAATTGCACAGATCTAGCTACCAATGACCCCAGCAACCAACTAGTAGTTACCTCTGGTAATTACACAAGTCTAGCTGCTAGTGACCCCAACAGCCAACTAGCAGTTCCCTTTGACAATTGCACAAGTCTGGCTGCCAGTGACCCCAGCAGCCAACTGGCAGTTTCCTCTAGGAATTGTGCAGATCTAGCTGCCAGTCTCCCAGGCAGTTCCCCAGAAAAACTACACAATCCCTACCTTCTGACCCTTCCTGCAGCCAGGCCTATTCCTCCAGAAAATTTCACAAATCTGGTTGTCTATCCCTTGCTAACCATTTGTTCCGGAAAATGTGCAAAGCATGCCTGCCTTGCTTCCAGCAGCCTAGACCTGTTCCTCCCAAAATTTGCATAATGTTGCCTCTTAGCTGAGCCAGACCTTGCAGACAGTCGTTGTTGACTCAGATTGCCTATCTCCATATCTCAGTGACTCTTGTGCAGTTTTCATCAACAGTTGCCTAAAGCCATCATCCCACATCACAGCCTGACTGCCTCGCCCAATCACTTGCATTCGAATGATCATGTGTCATGGTAGACTAGGAGGTTTTTGATTTGATGTCGTCTCATCATGAGTGACTGCAAGTATAGGTACACCAACAAACATGTCAAGATGATGAACATGATGAATGAAGGGAGAACATGCAGATCGACAGGTTCACAAACAGACAAACTAGCGAAGCAGGCGAGGTGGATGAACACGATGAACATGCACCTTCGCGAACAAGTGAGCCCATCAATCCTTCCAGCATGAAAGAAAGGAACAACATGCTAAATATTCATCAAGCGAACCAAGGACCATCGAAGACTCTGCGCACTTCACCATGTGTAGGTGAAGCTATGGTACACCATGAAGACATCCATTACTGAATAGCACTCTAGCTCGACATGCACTCCAGCAGCAGCACGAATGTACCAGCATTGTCATGTCAAGTCATGTGGAGTCAAGTCATGAGTCATGTTGCCCACATCTCCACTATGGGCTTGATGTCAAACAATGTGATGTAATGTGGAAGTCCAAGAGACCCACTTGTTGAACATAAAGTCATGTAAGTTGGAAATTCATGGAAGTAGAATGGTCATGAGGGTAGTCGAACAGCCACAAGGGTCAGTTTCACCCTTGGCTATAAATACCCCCCTCATTTGTACATGAAGGGACTTTTTACCTCAACTCCTCCCACATAGCCAAGAGAGTTTGTAATCCTTTCTTTGAGGAGTAAGTAGTGGCTCCAACGCCTAACTGATGGGGTTAGTGATATATGGTGTAACGATGTGTCTTGGAACTTTTGCTTAATTCATAAGCTTGTCAACAGGCCAGCACGTTGTCACACATGTATTTTATTTGTTGTAAGACTGATCTTTAACACTTGTAATGCATGTTTCTTTAACCATGTGTTCTACATCTGAACTGATTCATTTGTTGTAATGCATAATCTATTAATGGAAATGTGTTGTATATGATGTTAATGTTGTCTCGTCTGTGTCGACTACTCTATCGGACATCATACAGACCTTTCACATGAACCTTGATGTAACGACCGTTGCACTCACCTCGGACTAATCATGAGTGTTTTACGTGTTATCTTACCTTGTATGTTGTGATTGTTGCATCCAAGTGGACTGCTCTGCCGGAAGCTATGTATGTCCTTTGTGTTGTGTGTTCCTAGCCGAGTTGGGACTGATCCCTTTCAACCTAGAACTCACCTTCACTTTTTTCCCTCACATTGAAAGAACCATTGACACAAGAACACTTACACTCACTAGGCACGCGAACCTCACTTCTCGAAGACAAAGTGAACCACTCTCCTGTGCTGAAAAGCAAAGTGTTGAGGAAAATCCTTAAGACAATGGCAATCGGGCCATCATACCATATGGGATTCCCACACCAAATGGTGTGAGGTCTAGTTGGGACTTCATACCGAGGTGATCCCCTGAATGTTGGCAGGTCTAGCACCATAGACATTTATGGTGCTAGAAGGAGGGAAACCAGTTGTACATGGCTAAAATTCCCCTCACACTCACTTATCAACCATCTAGTCAAGGCAGTAACTCACACTCCCTCTCTCATGACTCAGTAGTTGGTTACTCCTCACCTCCCAGAATTGAACACGAGATTTCATATCAATATGTTCACTCCATCTTTCCCATTACTCGCCAGTTCGCGAAAGCAGTCAGACAAATCCCAAGCATACAATATCTTCTACACGCATCTAAGAAGCCAAAAGCCATTCCCACAGGGGTTGTTGTATCATCGATGGAAGAAGCAATCCTTACTACTCTTGAAGGTTTGGAAGAAGCTATTGAAGACAGAGAGGAACCTCCAATCTTCTTTGAAGACAAACAAGGTACTGTTGTGGTCTTGGGATCAAACTCTGGTATAGGAGGTGGAGAGGGAGGAAGTCGAGGCGGAGACGAAACGACAGACTTAGATCAAAAACCATTAGATTCTGAAGGAGAGGAAGAAGAGGAAGAGGATGAAGAGGATGAAGAGATGGCTGACCCAAATCTTGAATGGATGACTCAAGGACCATTGGCTCTCCTAGATGTTCTGCACAAGATGTCAAAGCAAGCGGAGAGAATGAACATCAAGTTTAACCCTGATAGTGCGGTGAATGTATAAGACCACTTAGACAACTTCTACCTATAGCTACAGACCCTTGAGGTACATTATGACGACATAGCATGTAGATTTTTTCCATGTACCTTGGACGGTTGGGCAGCTGCTTGGTATCACAACCTTCCACCCAACTCTATACAAAACTGGGGTTCTTTCAAACATATGTTCCTTAAAAAGTTTGTTGATGACAAAACTCCAGCCATGCTACTTAAAAAATTGGGAAGCCTCAAGATGGAGGGAAAAGAGAAAGTGAAAGATTTCAATTAGAGGTTTATGCATATCTTGAACAAGTTTTCCACAAACACCAAACCTCATGACTCCGCCATTGTCGACTATTACACATCTGCACTGCCAACCACCATTGTGCATTTTGTCAAGCGAGATGCAAAGCCAACACTGCTATAAAGCTGCGAAGAGGATATTGATGTTGACAAAGACTTGCGCACCATTGGAGTCATCAAAGGATGATGAATCAATGAAAGACTCCAAGGATGTGAGCAGAAAGCCCCAAGCAACGGCAAGCAAAGGCAGAGACAAGGAAGTAACTAACATCGAGACCCTCACCCACCTTGTTAAGAACTTGATCACCGAAATGTCTAAACTCAAGCAACGGAAGATGGACACTTTCACAAATAATCATCTGCCCAAATAGAGACAAGCAAGTAATTCATCGACCAGCTCATCAAGCAATAGCTGGTTTGGTTCCAAATTTTTGTAGAAACCTATGTTTCGATCAATGCATTGATCCTAAGTATTGTTCCTTCCATGAAGAATTTCATCCCGAGAACTCTTTTTCAGATTGGAAGCGAGTTTTTACCTCTATCTGTACTCATACACTTGATGTGGATGGTGACATACATGAGAAACCAGAAGACACTGATGAAAATGAAGAGGTTGCACCTGATGAAGCACCAAGTTCTCAACATGTGGTGAACGCATATCAGTGCTCGCAAGTAGTCTTGAAGACGAACACCGAGAAGCAGTGCCAAAAGAAAAATTATCGCTACAATCTTAGGAGTAAGGGGGTTCCCCCGACACTTGAGGAGATGAAATAGAAAGGGAGATGGCTGATAAATAAGGTGGATCCACCATCTGCCTCAAAGAAACAAACACAAAGCAAGTCTAGGAAGACATCAGTGGATAAGAACACATTCGTGAACAGCAAGTTCCAAAACAATCCGCTAGACTACACAAGCATCCGTTCCACCCCACACACATCGGTGAGTCTACCATCTCTGGATTATAACATAGTCAATGAAATGAAGAAAAATTGATCAAATGTCAGTTTGTTTTGAGTTAGCCAAATTCGGAAGCTAGCGAGATATCCTGTTGTGTGCATTGGGTCAAATGGAAACAGACAGTGCGAACTCTACCAACAAGGGAGCATGTACACCTCCTGCATCACTATCCACTGTGCTCAATACACCACGAATGGAAGAAGAAAACTGAGGTTTCCCCCAATTCCTGCATTCATTCGAAGTTTTCAACTACAATGTCCACAATTATTTGGTTGATTATGGCGTGGCAGCCAATGTCATGCCGCTCTCCATTGCTAAGAAGATCAATGCACGATGGAGCGAAACATCCGCGAGAATCATCCAACTTGATAAAAAATTAGTACCAACCATTGGTGAACTATGAGACATGATCATCTGACTATCCCATGATAGTCGAGTCCACCAATGCATCAACATAATTATCTTAGACATACAGGAAGCATATGGTCTTGTTAATTTTAGGTATGTTCTATGATAGAGCAATTTATTTAAATTTCTTCTCCAGATTAGAAATCACATCAGCATAAAGTAAACTGTAGATAGAACATAAATATAAATCACAGAAGACAATCCAAGACACGAAGACACAATATGTGGCGTTAGCCAGGGAAAAACCGCAATGTAGGGAAGCCCTTGACCAATTCTTCTTTTATGTTCTTCAAAGTTCAACGGAGAAAGAGAGAGAGATAGAGATAGTACATTTACAATAGAAGTCAACACTTTGAATTTTGATATCGGTAGAGATCAATTGAAGATATATTGCTTCAAAAAATTCTCTAAGGTGACTCCTTCACCTATCATAGTACTGCATCTCGTCCATTTGCCACACCTTACCATGTAGCACCATGCTGCCCCATCACAGTGTTGGACCTAGATCACTAAGTTGCTTTCATCTTCATGTTTCTTATCATGATGCATCTTCCATGGTCTCATTCATCATCAAGCTACCCATTCTTATGATTGCATTCATCATGATGTTGTCCATGCTCCATGTATCATTGTGCTACCCATGCACATGATCTCATACATCATGCTTCCCATACATCATGCTGCCCATATACATCATGTTGCGCACTACCCATATATCTCATGATGTCATCCATATTCATCATGTTGCCCATATATCTCATGATGTTGTCCATATTCATCATGTTGACCATATATCTCATGATGTCCATATTCATCATGCTGCATCTATCATGTTGCATAGTTGTTAGATAACTAAGCCCTTCAAGGGCTGCAGACCACCTAGGAGAGTCCCTCCTAATCCACACTGCCACCCACACTCAATGCATACTGAAATACTCCCATGGAACAGCCTTAGCTGCTTGCTATGGCTTGCAGCCAAGCAAAGCAACTAGCTGTAGCTTATCGAATCTTCCAACAGGTCTAGACAAATCATGAATGCATGGCTATTCATCACCTTGAAACTACATTGTCATCTATAAAGATTTTCGCTGCATTTAGGGCTCCTTAACAATGTCTTGAGGCCTCTCCCTGATAATTGTAATGATAGAGCTTTCTTCTAGCTATGAGACAGAACCTTACAATCTATGGAGAGGTCACTTCTGGACATCGTTTAAGCTTACTTGACAGTGGCTAGATTTCCTGGCTCTTGTGCGGATAAGTGTTGCACTTAACAGCATATTGGAGCTTCTCTTAACAGCTATTAAAAGCTTCCTTTGATCAGTGTATTAAAGCTGCATTTGAAACCTCCTTTCTGTGCAAAATTAGACAGTGTTTGAGGACCAACTCTGTGATTGTGCCTAGGATTTGTACTGACTGCGGATAGGGCACATAAACCCTCCTTAAATTGCGTCCAGATCTCCTTTAACTGCGGCTCCATGCGTTGACAGCGGTTCCTTTTCATGACTGCATATAACTGCATCTAGGGCATCACATTGTTATGCGTATAGTTGCTTCCCATTGCTAACGGATTAGGGCATCGTATGGTAGCTAGGGCATCATACTCTTTAGTATCTCTCCTTCTCCAAAAACCCAGGATGTGGAGAGGAGATCACCTAAAGAGTGTATGTACAAATGAATTCAAATCCTCTTCTATTTATACTAAAATGTAGATGATGAATACACATGATGTTTGGACTTCTAGAGCCTACATAGGTTGCAGGTCAGCTTGATAATAAATCCATAATAAAAATAAATTCATATCTCCATAAATACTTATCGGAATCGGATGATCTTTAGATCAATCCTACACCTATCGATGAGAGGGATACAATAAAAATATCAGCTACCACAAATAAGTTGACCCACATGGAGTTTGGCCCTAGTTTCCAATTTTAACACTCCCTCTCAACTAGGGAGAACTCCATTCGTTGATCCATATGTTTGACTGTACTATCTCTGCCATCAATGCCCTGCACTACTATGCCCAACTCTGCTTAGCTCTGTTGGCTCTACTCTGCTCTGTCTGCTATGCTCTGCTCTGCTCAACTCTCCTAGCTTTGTTGGCTCTGCTCTTCTCTGCTGAGCTCTGTTGGCTCTGCTCTGCTCAACTCAACTCTATTGAACTATGAAGAATAAGAATTGATCGAGAATGAGTCATACCATTCTCCACTGACCCGAAATCAATCTCAGAGTGCATACCACTAGTCCCAGACCAGTCTCAACCAACCCAAAGTCAGCATCATAGTGGGTACCACTCCTACCACTAGTCCTAGACCAATATCATCAGTCTCAGAGTGTGTACCATTGGTCCCAGACCAGTCTCAACCGACCTGAAGTCAACGTCATAGTATGTACCACTCTCACTAGTCCCATTCTAGTCCTCCACTGACTCAAAGTCAGTCTCAGAGTATGTACTACTGGTCCCAAACCAGTCTCAACCGACCCAAAGTTAGTTTCATAGTAAGTACAACTCCTACCACTGGTCCTAGACTAGTTCTCATTGATCCCAGATCAATGAAGGTCATCCTAGCATAGGGAGTATGGTAGATACAGTGATGCATCCATCGGTACTACTATGGTCCCTATCCTCATGTCCCTGCTCATTGATCAGATGAGAGGTACTTCCCATGAGTCCCAGACTGCATGGGTAGGATGCCTCGATAGGAGAAATTAATCAATGTGGTCCTCATAGGAGAACTAATCATCCTGCCACACAATCGCCATGGAGAACACATCATCCATACCTCACAGGAGAAGTAATCATCCTGCTACATAGTCATCATGGAGAACACATCATCCAGACCTCACAGGAGAACCAATCATCCTACTACACAAGAGACTGAATCATCCTGTCCCACAGGAGACTGGTTCATCATGTCCCACAAGAGAGCGAATCATCTTGTTCACAGGAGAGAGAATCATCCTATCCACAAGAGAGCGAGTCCCACAAGAGAGTGAATCATCTTGTCCCAGTGCGCACCAGCAGGGGAGGGTGCATCACCCTGTGGTCGTATGTTGCTCCAATAAGAACCACAAGCCCCTAGAGCTCCCAGAGCTCAATGTATGCAACATGCAAGACCTTTTTACAAGGGTCTCTTAACGACTCCAAGTCATTTGGGAAAATCACAAATTTGATCTTTCCCTGGGGCTCTGACAAAGTGTAGCAACTTGTACATAATTTCAATGCGATGGAGCCTCCTTGCTCATCGACTTACCATATCCCAGATACGATAGTATATGATGTCTATCTACTGGAGAAATCATTGAATATGGGATTCCTCAATAATCGAATCCCACCTCTAGTTGTCACAGAGAATCACAGTGGTATTCATCATGTGTACTCACTAAAGAGTTTCCACAACTAGGAAACTTCATATGAGGTCATACTCAAAGTTACGTATCTAATCTCGGCAGTACTTATAACAACCGACTTTTTCTTCCTGATCATCCATGATATCAAGTAGAATCCAAAGAGAACCAACACTGAAAACTCTAGTGATCCTCCACACTGCCTACCCAGTCAGCATTCGAATAATCATGTAGTTTTCACATTTCCTTCAATGTATCTCAATCCATGAGATATTGTGCCCTGAAGATATCTCAAAAGATTCTTGGCACCAATCCAATGAGGCTCAACCAAATATGAGCTCACCATGCTAACTGAAAAACATATGTCCAGAATCCAACTCCCTCTTACTTTTGCAAATGAGAGGATCTGCACCTCTCAAAAATAGTTCATCCACATAAGGTGCTGGTATGAGAGGTCTATCATCGACAACCTTCAGGTAATGGTTTGGATTGGTTTCACTCCTAGTGAATCTCAACTTTATCAAACATCTATCAATCCTCTCATACTATGCCCAGGGTGTTTTGCTTCGAGCCATAGAGGGCTTTCTTCCACCTGTATGAGATTCCCATTCATGAATCTCAAACTCCATAGGTTTTTCCAGGCATGTGGACCTATTCCATGAGGGGAATGGTCCCCTTGAGAAATTTTCCTTCAGTACATCTCAGACATGTACCTTCATGCTCCTTTTGAATTCAGGCATCTTGGTCATCATCTGACTCATAGACCTTTGGTGTTGAGTCAATGGTCATGGCCCTCAGTGGACTTAATACAACCCTAAACTCAAAGACATCTTTGAAAAATGTATTTTCAAACACGTACCTTTCCATTGATGAGTGCCACCTTGAAACCTGTGACTTCTATTTCCAAGATGGACACCAGGTTCTCCTTCCGAACAGGTACATAAAAGAGATTCTCGGGTTCCTTGCTTTCTTTGAAGAGTTGATCATTTCTCCTTAATGAACTGTATTATTTGTCATTCCCTTGACCCTGGAATGATTTGTTTATCTTCATCAAGAGAATTTTCTCTACCAGTCAGACACTCCTTCACATAATGGCCAAACTTATTGTAACCAAGGCATCTCTCTTTCCTTCCCTTCTTAGATCTGAACTTCCCAATGAAGTGATATTTAGGTAGGCCATCAGAAATTTCTGCTGCGCCATTCTGATAATATTCTCTGCTTTGACTTCACCCTGGTTCAATTATGAAGAACCCATTGATCCTTTTGTCTTGTCCAACTATCTCTAGTGATTGCTCTTTCACTCTTACTTGGGCATTGTCTTCACCTCAACTCTGATACCATGTTAATTTTAGGTATGTTCTATGCTAGAGCAATTTATTTAAATTTCTTTTCTAGATTAGCAATCACATCAGCATAAAGTAAATTTTAGATAAAACATAAATATGAATCGCAAAAGACAATCCAAGACAAGAGGACGCAAGGTGTGGTGCTAGCCAGGGAAAAACCCCAATGTGGGGAAACCCTTGATCAATTCTTCTTTTATGTTCTTCAAAGCTCAGTAGAGAAAGAGAGAGAGAGATAGTACATTTACAATAGAAGTCAACACTTTGACTTTTGATATCGGCAGAGATCAGTTGAAGACATATTTCTCAACTGATTCTCTAAGGTGACTCCTTCACCAATCATAGTACTGAATCTCGTCCATTTGCCGCACCTTACCGTGTAGCACCATGTTGCCCCATCACAGTGTTGGACCTAGATGACTGAGCTGCTCTCATCTTCATGCTGCATCTTCCATGGTCTCATTCATCATCAAGTTTCCCATGCTTATGATTACATTCATCATGATGTTGTCCATGCTCCATGTATCATTGTGTTGCCCATGCACATGATCTTATACATCATACTTCCCATACATCATGCTGCCCATATAAATCATGTTGCACATATTCATCATGCTGCCCATATATCTCATGATGTTTTCCATATTCATCATGCTTCCTATATATCTCATGATGTTTTCCATATTCATCATGTTGCCCATATATCTCATGTTGTCCATATTCATCATGTTGTATCCAACATGTTGCATCTATCATGTTGCATAGTTGTCAGATAATTAAGCCCTTCAAGGGCTGCAGACCACCTAGGAGAGTTCCTCCTAATCTAGGCTACCACCTACACTAAATGCATATTGAAATACTCCCATGGAACTGCCTTAGTTGCTTTTTATGGCTTGCAGCCTAGCAAAGCAGCTAGTTGTAGCTTATCGAATCTTCCAACAAGTCTAGACAAATCATGAATTCATGGCTATTCATGACCTTGAAACTACGCTGTCACCTACAACGATTCTGGCTACATTTAGGGCTCCTTAACAATGTCTTGAGGCCTCTCCTTGATGACTATAATGATAGAGCCTTCTTCTAGATATGAGATAGAACCTTACAATCTGTGGAGAGGTCACTTCTGGACAACGTCTAAGCTTACTTGACAGTGGCTCTTGTGTGGATAAGTGCTGCACTTAACAACGTATTGGAGCTTCTCTTAACAGCATATTAAAAGCTTCCTTTGATCAGTATATAAAATATGCATTTGAAACCTCCTTTTTGTGCAAAATTAGACAGCGTTTGAGGGCCAACTCTATGATTGCGGCTAGGGTTTGTACTGATTACGGTTAGGGCACATAAACCCTCCTTAAACTGCGGCTAGATCTCCTTTAACTGTGGCTCCATGCCTTGACAATGGTTCCTTTTCATGACTACATATAACTACATCTAGGGCATCACATTGTTGTGTGTATAGTTGCTTCCCATTGCTAACAGATTATGGCATCGTATGGTAGCTAGGGCATCATACTCTTTAGTATCTCTACTTCTCCAAAAACCAAAAACATGGAGAGGAGATCACCTAAAGAGTGTATGTACAGATGACTTCAAATCCTCTTCTATTTATACTAAAACGTAGATGATGAATAGACATGATGTTTAGGCTTCTAGAGCCTACATAAGTTGCAGGTCAGCTTGATAATAAATCCATAATCAAAATAAATTTGTATCTCCATAGATACTTATCGAAATTGGATGATCTTTAGATCAATCCTACACCTCTCGATGAGAGCGATCCAATAAAAATATCAGCTGCCACAAATAAGTTGACCCACATGGATTTTTGCCCTAGTTGCCAATTTTAACACTCCCTCTCAACAAGGGAGAACTCGATCCACTGATCCATATGTCCGACTATACTATCTCTGCCATCAGTGCCCTGCACTGCTCTACCCAGCTCTGCTCAACTCTGATGGCTCTGCTCTACTCTGCTTAGCTCTCCTGGCTCTACTGACTCTACTCTTCTCTGTTGAGCTCTACTGGCTCGGCTCTGCTCAACTCAGCTCTATTGAACTATGAAGAAGAAGAATTGATCGAGAATGAGTCATACCATTCTCCACTGACCCGAAGTCAGTCTCAGAGTGCATACCAATGGTCCCAAACTAGTCTCAACTGACCCAAAGTCAGTGTCATAGTGCGTACCACTCCTACCACTAGTCCCAGACCAATATCATCAATCTCAGAGTATGTACCATTGGTCCCAGACCAGTCTCGACCAACCTGAAGTCAACGTCATAGTATGTACCACTCTCACTGGTCCCAAACCAGTCCTCCGATGACCCGAAGTCAGTCTCAGAGTATGTACTACTGGTCCCAGACCAGTCTCAACTGACCCGAAGTCAGTGTCATAGTAAGTACAACTCCTACCACTAGTCCTAGAGAAGTACTCATTGATCCCAGATCAATGAAGGTCATCCTAGCATAGGGAGTGCGGTAGATACAACGATGCGTCCATCAGCACTACTATGGTCCCTATCCTCATTTCCCTGCTCATTGATCAAATGAGAGGTACTTCCCATGAGTCCCAGACTGCATGGGTAGGATGCCTCGACAGGAGAACTTAATCAATATTGTCCTCACAGGAGAACTAATCATCCTGCTACACAATTGCCATGGAGAACACATCATTCAGACCTCATAGGAAAACTAATCATCCTGCTACATAGTCATCATGGAGAACACATCATCCAGACCTCACAGGAGAACCAATCATCTTGCTACACAGGAGACTGAATCATCCTGTCCCACAGGAGACTGAATCATCCTATTCCAAAAGAGATCAAATCATCTTGTTCACTGGAGAGTGAATCATCCTATCCATAGGAGAGCGAGTCCCACAAGAGAGAGAATCATCTTGTCCCAGTGCGCACCAACAGGGGAGGGTGAGTCACCCTGTGGTCGTATGTTGCTCCATTAAGAACCGCAAGCCCCCTGAGCTCCCAGAGCTTAATGTATGCAACATGTAGGATCCTTTTACAAGGGTCTCTTGACAACTCCAAGTCGTTCGGAAAAATTACAAATTTGATCTTTCCCTGGGGCTCTGACAAAGTGTAGCGACTTGTACATCATTTCAGTGCGACGGAGCCTCCTTGTTCATCGACTTACCATATCCCAGATAAGGTATTATCTGATGTCTATCTGCTGGAGTAATCATTGAATATTGGATTCCTCAATAATCGAATTCCACTTCTGGTTGTCACAGAGAATCACAGTGGTATTCATCATGTGTACTCACTGAAGAGTTTCCACAACCAGGAAACTTCATACGAGGTCATACTCGTAGTTATGTATCTAGTCTCGGCGGTACTTACAACAACTGAATTTTTCTTCCTGATCATCCATGATATCGAAGCAGAATTCAAAGAGAACCAGCATTGAAAAGTGTTGTAGTAATCCTCCACACTACCTACCCACTCAGCATTCGAATAATCATGTAGTTTTCATATTTCCTTCAGTGTATCTCAATCCATGAGATATTGTGCCCTGAAGATATCTCAAAATATTCTTTGCACCAATCCAGTGAGGCTCAACCAAATATGAGCTCACCATGCTAACTGAAAAACATATGTCCAGAATCCAACTCCCTCTTACTTCTACAAATGAGAGGGTCTGCACCTCTCAGAAATAGTTCGTCCACATAAGGTGTCGGTATGAGAGGTCTATCATCCACAACCTTCGGGTAATGGTTTGGATTGGTTTCACTCCTAGTGAATCTCAGCTTCATCAGACATCTATCAATCCTCTCATACTACCCCTGGGGTGTTTTGCTTCAAGCCATAGAGGGCTTTCTTCCACCTATATGAGATTCTCGTTCATGAATCTCAAACTCCACAGGTTGTTCCAGGCCTGTGGACCTGTTCCATGAGGGGAATGGTCCCCTTGAGACATTTTCCTTTGGTACATCTCAGACATGTACCTTCATGCTCCTTTTGAATTCAGGCATCTGGGTTATCATCTGACTCATAGACCTTCGGTGCTGAGTTAATGGTAATGGTCCTCAGTGGACTTAACACAACCCTGAACTCAAAGACATCTTTGAAAAATCTATTTTCAAACACGTACCTTTCCATTGATGAGTGCCACCCTAAAATTGTGACTTCCATTTCCGAGATGGACACCAGGTTCTCCTTGCGAATAGGTACATAAAAGAGATTCTAGGGTTCCTTGCTCTCTTTGAAGAGTCAACCATTTCTCCTTGATGAACTGTATTACTTTTCATTCCCTTGACCCTGTAATAATTTGTTTATCTTCATCAAGAGAAGTGTCCTTGACATTCAGACACATCAGCATAAAGTAAACTATAGATAGAACATAAATATAAATCACAAAAGACAATCCAAGACAAGAGGACACAAGATGTGGTGCTAGCCAGGGAAAAACCCCAATGTGGGGAAACCCTTGATCAATCTTCTTTTTTGTTCTTCAAAGTTCAGCAGAGAAAGAGAGAGAGAGAGAGATAGTACATTTACAATAGAAGTCAACATTTTGACTTTTGATATTGACAGAGATCAGTTGAAGACATATTGCTTCAACTAATTCTCTAAGGTGACTCCTTCACCTATCATAGTACTGCATCTCGTCCATTTGCCGCACCTTACCATGTAGCACCATGCTGCCCCATCACAGTGTTGGACCTACATGACTGAGCTGCTCTCATCTTCATGTTGCATCTTCCATGGTTTCATTCATCATCAAGTTGCCCATGCTTATGATTACATTCATCATGATGTTGTCCATGCTTCATGTATCATTGTGCTTCCCATGCACATGATCTCATACATCATGTTTCCCATACATCATGTTGTCCATATACATCATGCTTCCCATATTCATCATGCTGCCCATATATCTCATGATGTTGTCTATATTCATCATGCTGCCCATATATCTCATGATGTTGTCCATATTCATCACGCTGCCCATACATCTCATGTTGTTGTCCATATTCATCACGTTGCCCATACATCTCATGTTGTCCATATTCATCATGCTGCATCCAACATGCTGCATCTTTCATCTTGCATAGTTGTTAGATAACTAAGCCCTTCAAGGGTTACAGACCACCTAGGAGAGTCCCTCCTAATCAACGCTGCCACCCACACTCAAAGCATACTAAAATACTCCCATGGAACAGCCTTAGCATGCTTGCTATGGCTTGCAGCCTAGCAAAGGAGCTAGTTGTAGCTTATTGAATCTTCCAATAGGTCTAGATAAATCATGAATTCATGGCTATTCATGACCTTGAAACTACATTGTCACCTGCAGCGATTCTAGCTGCATTTAGGGCTCCTTGACAACGTCTTGAGGCCTCTCCCTGATGACTGTAATGATAGAGCCTTCTTCTAGCTATGAGACAGAACCTTACAATCTGTGGAGAGGTCACTTCTGGATAGCGTTTAAGCTTACTTGACAGTGGCTAGATTTCTTGGCTCTTGTGCAGATAAGTGTTGCACTTAGCAGCATATTGGAGCTTCTCTTAACATCATATTAAAGGCTTCCTTTTTCAGTGTATTAAAGCTTCATTTGAAACCTCCTTTCTATGCAAAATTAGACAGCGTTTGAGGGCCAACTCTATGACTGCATCTAGGGTTTGTACTGACTGCGGTTAGAGCACATAAACCCTCCCTAAACTGTGGCCAGATCTCCTTTAACTGTGGCTCCATGCCTTGACAGTGGTTACTTTTCATGACTGTGTATAACTGCATCTATGGCATCACATTTTTGTGTGTATAGTTTCTTCCCATTGCCAACGGATTAGGGGATCGTATGGTATTTAGGGCATCATAATCTTTAGTATCTTTCCTTCTCCAAAAACCCAAGACGTGGAGAGGAGATCACCTAAAGAGTGTATGTAAAAATGACTTCAAATCCTCTTCTATTTATACTAAAACGTAGATGATGAATAGACATGACGTTTGGGCTTCTAGAGCCTACATAAGTTGCAGGTCGGCTTGATAATAAATCCATAATCAAAATAAATTCATATCTCCATAAATACTTATCAGAATCAGATGATCTTTAGATCAATCCTAAACCTCTCGACAAGAGGGATACAATAAAAATATCAGATGCCACAAATAAGTTGACCCACATGGAGTTTAGTCCTAGTTTCTAATTTTAACAAGTCTACTGCTCAGTAGAAACTGGTCCAGTAAACTAGATGGATACTTCGCTACAGACTGGTCTCACATGTGGCTTTCGTACAAGGGAAAATGCAACCAAATCTGAGTGTTATCCGAGAGGTATATGAAACACAATGTCACTCCCATTGACGGCAAGAACGAACCATTGGCTTTCGCAGAACTCAAGTTTGACAATTGTTTCCTGGAAAAGGCATTGGATTATTATCTTACATGACCAACCCCAACCTCATCAGATAAGTAGTTGGGACTCCTTCCTCGCCCAACTGATGATAATGAAACTTGTACAGTTTGTTTTTCTGTTAGTAGCAGTAGTAGCATTAGTACTAGCACATCAAACGATCCATGCACAGACAAGTTGTGGACCATGAGTCTTGATAAATCAGCAACGCATGATTACTCAAGGACCAAGTGCATCTCAGCCATCCAAAACAATGAACTATGCACGATTTCAAGATGTTTGAAGTTCAGAGTCACAAACAATGATGCTGAAGCACACATGTTGAACACATGAAAAACCAACACTCTGAACAAACAGAGCAACTTGGGGATCCACCATGATCCGAATATGGCTAATCTTATTACAAGTTACACACTGCAGCACCGACCAATCATTGACTAATTGATCTAAAAGTACCAGGATGGGCCTACATGAGTAGATGATGACCTGAGTACCCACTACATGCGAATAATCCAACATGAGGTTCCAGCTATAGGAGAATACAAGCCATTATAGCAAAGAACAGGTAACACATGCATGTTGTTTATACTCCTTTCACCTAATAGATTGATTAACATTTTAAGTGTTTAGATTACTTGCAAAGTTTGTCATCACACTTGGTTTTCTGATTTAAATCCTCCACATAAGAAATATGGTAAGATTCACTTATGCATTGACTTTGGAAACTTGAACCCTTCCTGGAGTAAAAACAATTACCCCATGCCATCATCTAAGCCCATGTTACACACAGTACCTGAGACAATAGTGTTGTCTTCACTTGAAGGTTTTCTGGAATGCCACCAGGTTCTGGTAGCGGAGGCCAGTGGACCGGCACTGGTCCACGAGAAACTTGGATCACACACCTATAATTTCCAATCACTCAATGGGAGGATTGATAATCTTCCTATCAAACGGCCAAGTCCTCAAACATTACCTCAGTAGGTTGGGCCGCGCCTGTGCCTTGCACATAGTCTACTTGTTGCTTGTTGTTTCATTTGGTTTGTTTTGTTTATTATCTTTACTTTTTCTTTGTTTTATTTTGATTACTATTTTTTCTCATGTGCATTTTGTTTGTTTGATATATATTACTATTTTTCTTTCCAGAAATAGGTGCTTTTAACTACTACGTTGGGGATTTTGAATAGAGTATGTGGCTGAAATTGGAAGAGACTTGTGACACTACAACACTTGGCCAGTCTTGTGTCCATTTTCTCTGTGCTTGGTTACAACCTTTGGCCTATGAAGTCCTGACAAAAATACAAACCGTCTGTAAGGGAAGCTTTCGTCCAACCGTGAACCTGTGTCCAAACTAGGAAGGCCAATGTCTGTACTCAGCTTCTCTGTGTGTTTAAGCTAATCCAACTAGTAGAAACAGAGAAGGGGAAAAATCTAAACAAGCAAACCTATGTCATAGGTATTACATGCTTCTCTGAAGGAACAACCTCTTCTGCTCTCAATAATTTGGGATCCCTCTTCCACCCCAAAAAAAAAATAAGTGCCTATGCACAGTTCTCTTAAAAAATGCAAAGGAAAAAGAAGAGAAAGGCTTCATGCGCAAAGAGGTGAAGCATGCAACTCCATAGGGGTACTGACCAGGCTCGCTAGTAGTGGAGCAATGTGTTTGTTCCTGCATGACTCTGTTAGGGTACTGTTTAGGCATGTTGGTAGCGGAACGACACCAGAGATGAAAACTTATACTTTGAAAATCTTCAAATCACGAACTAAACTACCCTTCCCAAATTTGAAACACTGAGATCTAGGTTGAACTTTTGGTTGTGTTTGACTGAGTTGGATGATCTGAAAATGAGGGTTTGAACAACTTTTCATGCTTACAAGAACCTCCCACTCCAAAACTTAAACAAACATGATCTAGATTATGTTGACAATTGCGGAATTATGTACTTGAAACAGGTGTATGTGTTTGTTTGTTTTCATCTATTTAAGTGCTTTAATTTGATTTGTTTCTTCTGATCTTAAACACATATATCAAACATATAATGCAGCAAATAAACATCACACATAACAGCAAATTTAATAAGGAGTTCACCCCGATCTAGTGGCCTACATCTCCGTGAGCTCTTGTCAACTTGACTTGGCTCTTTGGGATTATGGCTTGAATTGTTTTACAAGTTCCACACTCAACTCCAATGGTTACTAAACTGAAACAATGGGCTTAGAAAACCATCTACATCCTTGTCATGGTTGTCCTCATTGTGCAAGCAGATCTAGGCTCCCTTGGACTTGATGCCTTCAGCAGGTGCACTGAGCTTCCTTGAGCTTCTTAATGGAAAAAACTCCTTCAGAATGCTTCAAATAACTCTAAAATATCTTCTAATGTCTCCAGAACATATCTGACATCAACAAATGACTGTTCATTTTCTCAAAACGATCAATGCATCCCCGATCTAGGCCTTCCTCCACGCTTAGCTCTAGGCAGACTGAAACTTCCCTTCAGCATCTTAGCCTTTAGAAGTCTCAAAATGCTTCTAAAAACACCTTCATTGGATTCATAAGTTTCATTACAGTCGGGAGCGATTTTTTTTTTGCTGAGAATGGATATTGGTAGCTCCTACAACAGCCTCCAACCTGTGGTGGCCCTGAGCTCCAAAATCTCCCTGGATGAAAATCTCCTTGAAGATGGCTTCTTCAATTTCTCTGGACTATTGCAATGGCTTCATAAGGCCAAAATTAACCTAGGTAGACTCGTCTTTCACTCCCCTAGGTCGAAAATTTCATCTTCAGTTCATTAAATGAATTTCTCCTAGTATTCCTCCACCAAATCTAGAACTGGCAGTTTAACTAGAGTTAAATTTGGCACTTGGCGCTAAATTTGGCAGTCCCGCCAACCTAACCATCAACTGACCATAACTATTGGTGGTAATTATGCATGTGACCACGATCCTCAGGTGGTTAACGTTTGGCTGGCGGTGGAGTAACCATTGGCGGAGGCGGCGACATGTGACCAGGTCAAAACCGTTAGCGGGTAGACCGCTGGTAGTTACCCCCAAACCCGAAATTGTTACATAAAAAATATTACCAGCGACCAATGATTGTTAAGAAATGAAGCATAGGCAAGATGGTCAGAGCATTGGGTTTGCCCGCGAGAGCTCACGGGTTCGATCCTACTCGACCCCAAAATTTTAATATGTTGATTCAGGGCCACGTCACGACCTCCGGGCTTGCCACGTGTCGGCCTCTGATTAGTTAACCATATAGAATATTCCAGCAAATATTCTAGAGAATATTCCTCAAAATATTCCAAGGAATATTCCTCAGAATATTCTTTTTTTAATATTTCCAGAAATCAAATTATTCTTGAAAATTATAGTTTACTAAACTTTTTCAAAATGCGATAACTCCTCCATACGCTGTCGGCTTTTTGAACCGTTCATGGTGCCGGAATTAGGAAGACGAGATCTATCCTGTCATTTAGGTTTGACACTCTTTCGAACACTTTGAATTTTGAGCTGTCACTGGATTCCTGGATCAATATCTGATCACTCCTCCCCATTGGGAATCTTTTGGACCCCAAAAAACTGATATACTGATCTGAACAGTAAATGAGAGTACATCATCCTCTTCTTTCAGCCTCCATACACTTGCTTGCATAGCTAGTGCCTTTCAACAAAAACTCGAAGGTAGTCGACACTTCCCTTCCTAGATGCGCTTGTCCTCCTATCAAGAACTATCTTCCCTGAACTCATTCAGAATTTACAGAAGGTAGTTGAACATCGCTTCCAAGCCACTTCCATGAAAAAGTCACAAATGTAACCATCACGACTTTTTTTGCTGCAAATCTTCTTCTGTAGACGATGTCGAAAGAAGAAAAAAAAAATAACTTGATGAAATAAATTCTTGTTTCAACAAAAGAAACAACTTTCACATCATGTCTTTACATCTCGTTTACAAATGATTGAATATATCAAAAGTCGACAAAAATCATGCCTTTCAAACATTTAACCTTTCAAGTCAAGCATGTACAAAAAGAATTTAAACGATGCTTTTACAAATATGAAACACTTCATCATTATCTCCCTTTTACAATCTTGGAGATCAAATCAACTATTCCCAGTCAATATTACATTACATGCATGTTTAAAACAAAGCAATCAACCCTTCAAGTTAATCACACATACATGTTCAAAATACTAGGAAATCATCATCCTTGTGCTCATGCATATCATTCTCATGCATTCATTTCATCCTTCAACTTTCTCTTAAGTACAATCATAAGTACAAGATCCTCAATCACACATACATGTACTTTCAAAGCTGAAATGAATATAGCTTTCGCTGCTATAAAGCGAGTCTCATACTCAACTTTTCCATCCTGCAACTTGCATTCCCTTAGCAAAGAAATACATTTAATCAAAAGACATGCAACTTTAATTGGATAAGAACTCTAACCATTTCTTACCAATCCACATCAAAGGCGCTTCCTTTAACTGCACATTAACATCAACATGTGGATCATTCTAACACATATCAATGATGGAAAATTCCTTTTCATTCTTGCCATACTCTTTCTCCACTTTCTTCAACTTTCATGGAAGCATTGTTGGATTCAAAGTCCAACACCTTTCAGCAATATGCCCTTGCCTATGGAAATAACTACAACACATGTGCATCTTCTTGACAGCATGATTTGCATTGTTCAATGGACCTTTGGCTTCTTGCCTTATTTCCTTCAAAAGTTTCTTATATGTGGCCATTCTTTTCCAACATCTAGAAACACTATGGTTAAACAAACCACAAAAATAACATGCAATTATTTTCCAATGCTTACGTGGAAATCCACCATGCTTTACATGATCAAAGGAAATATGATTAAAATCAGATTATACCTTTCCCTTTCACCTTAATTACCTTCATGAGGAGGTGATTTGAATGAAGAAGAAGCTCCCTTTGGAACACCATCAATCCCTTCAATGGTTTTAGAGCTTTCAGAACTGTCTTGTTCAAGTGCATGCTTATGAACACCTTCTTCCTACAAAGTATGTTTCAAACTATTGCATTCCCCAAGAATACAATCTTTACAACCTTGAGGTAGAGAACCTGAAATGAAAATTCTTCTAGGAACTGTTTCAATTGCCTTCATGGCTGCTCTAGAACTTCCTCCATAAGATTTCCCATAGCCAAGACCCAAATACTTAGGCCTTTCCTCAACCATTATTGGCTCAACAATACCCTATGCATGTTTGCCCAATCCTTTTCCTTCATATCCCATTTTGGACATCAACTTGGACCCTATGCCTTTGGTATGTTTCTCAAAAGAACCAACATAAACATTCTTAGAAGAATTTGAAGACAAACTAGAATTGTTTACCTCTTCTTCAAGCTGATACTTGGTTAAGGCTTCTTTGGCAAAAAGGAGCTGTGTCTCCAACTCATGCATCTTTTCCAAATTCATATCTGCAATATGAAGTTGGCTTTCCATTTCTTGCAATTGGTCAGAAAACAACTGCTTCTCTTCCTTCATGGAATTCAACTACTCTCGAAGTTTAGTGCTCTTCCTTTCATCCTCATACATTTCTCTCACCATATTCATCATGATGAAAAATTCTTGCTTCAAGCCTTCATCAAAGAATCTTGTGAAGGAGTATGATTTTGAAAACTTACTTGTGGAAGTTCTCATTATCAAAATGAACAAAAGAACTTCAACAAAATTCAAAATCTATTAACAAATTTTTGAACCATACGATTGCACAGTCAACCCTTATTCAAACAACCTATTATGCATCAAACCTCTTGTGCTTCAAGGATTGCCTTGAGGTCCTTGGGGTAAGGATAATGCCTTTAGCCCTTCTTCCTTCTTGTCCTTTCCTGGACTAAGCTAACAATTTGCAAACTCAAACAATAGTCAATTTACAAATAATCAAACAGTGAAATCCTTTGTACTATTTAAACACCTTTCAAGTCAAACAAGAAAATAGATTGCTCTGTCAATCAAGCATCTTGCTTTGATACCATCTAATCTAAAATTAGGGTTTGAACAACTTGTCATGCTTACAAGAACCTCCCACTCCAAAACTTAAACAAACATGTTCTAGCTTATGTTGACAATTGCATAATTATGTACTTGAAACAGGTGTATGTGTTTGTTTGTTTTCATCTGTTTAAGTGCTTTAACTTGATTTGTTTCTTTTGATATTAAACACATATATGAGACATATAATGTAGCAAATAAACATCACACATAACAACAAATTTAATAAGGATTTCACCCCGATCTAGTGGGCTACGTCTCCATGAGCTCTTATCAACTTGACTTGACTCTTTGGGATTATGGCTTGAATTCTTTTACAAGATCCACGCTCGACTCCAATGGTTACTGAACTGAACCAATGGGCTTATAAAACCATCTACATCCCTGTCATGGTTGTCCTCATTGTGCAAGAAAATCTAGGCTCCCTTGGACTTGATGCCTTCAGCAGGTGCACTGAGCTTCCCTGAGATTCTTAATGGTACAAACTCCTTCAAAATGCTTAAAATGTCTCTGAAACCTCTGCTACTATCTCCAACACATATTTGATATTAACAAATGACTATTCATTTGCTCAAAACAAGCACTGCATCCCCGATCTAGGCCTTCCTCCACGATGGGCTCTAGGCTGCCTGAAACTTCCCTTCAGCATCTCAGCCTTTAGAAGTCTCCAAATGCCTTTGAAAATACCTTCATTGGATTCATAAGGTTCAGTATAGTCAGGAACGATTTTTTTTGTTTTTGTTGAGAATGGATAATGGTAGCTCCTGCAACAGCCTCCAACCTCTGGTGGCCCTGAGCTCCAAAATCTCCCTGGATGAAAATCTCCTTGAATATGGCTTCTTCAACTTCTTTGGACTATTCCAATGGCTTCATAAGGCCCAAATTAGCCTAGGTAGACTCTTCTTTCACTCCCCTAGGTCGAAAATTTCATCTTCAGTTCATTAAATGAATTTCTCCTACTATTCCTCCACTAAATCTGGAACTGGAAGTGTAACTGGAGTTAAATTTGGCAGTCCTGCCAACCTGACCTTCAGTTGACCATAACTGTCAGTGGTAATTCCGCATGTGACCATGATCCTCGGGCAGTTAACGTTTGGTTGGCGGTGGAGTAACCATTGGCAGAGGCAACGACATGTGACCAGGTCGGAACCGCTAGCGGTTACCCCCAAACCTGAAATTGTTACATAACAAATATTACTGGTGACCAATGATTGTTAAGAAATGAAGCATAGGCGAGACGGTCAGAGCATTGGGTTTTCCCACTAGAGGTCATGGGTTTGATCCCGCTAGACCCCAAAATTTTAATATGCCAATTTAGGGCCACGTGGCGGCCTCCAGGCTTGCCACGTGTTGGCCTCTGATTGGTCAACCAAATAGAATATTCCAGTGAATATTCTAAATAATATTCTAGGGAATATTCATCTGAATATTTTTTCTTTTAATATTTCCAGAAATCAAATTATTCTTGAAAATTGCAGTTTACTGAATTTTTTCAAAATGTGATAACTCCTCCATACGGTATCAGTTTTTTGAACCGTTCATGGCGCCGGAATCAAGAAGATGAGATCTATCCGGTCGTTCAGGTTCAACACTATTTTGAACACTTTGAATCTTGAGCTATCATTGAAGTCCTGGATCGATATCTGATCATTGGAAAAGGGTGAACCATGTATGTCCATGGGGTAAGTGGGGAAACTGAAGTAACCTGCACCGCAATTCAATACTTCCCAAAAGACCAAGGCCCTGTGCTAGCAATGAACTGAAGTAGAGAAGCTAGAGTTCTACCAGTGTGTCACCAAGTGTTTTAGCAGCAACAACCACCCTCCAAAATTTTGGCCTGCACCAATTTCAGAGCCTCCCTTGGAGAGGTTGACTTGATGACTACACACACTCGGGTTCACTCTGTGAACTCGTGTGAGTCTTTACATACACCTTGCTTGTTTATTGCACTCAAGTCTCTGCATGTTGATGTCTAAGTCATGCTTGTGGTCGTGTTCTGGTTATGCTCAAAGTCTTTGATGCGTATGTGTTTGTTGTGTTCGCCATGAAAGCATTTGTCGCACTCACACACGAAGTCACATTCATTGTCATGCAAGCATCGTCTTGATCATGAACTATCAATCACGAGAGTTGTGCTTGTTCCTTACACCATCAGTCAGACATGTTAAACATGTGTGTCTGGATGGTTCAGTCGTTTCGTCGTCAAGTCATGCGAGTGTGTGTTTGTATGATCACCTATGCATCTTTCTATTCTTCGCACACTTAGTCATTTTTGCTGAAGTTCTAATGATCAGGCTCCTCACTAACAGTCGGACCATCACCCTACTTTCGACTTGATCAACTGTCAAGCAGAACAGTGCATAAGCACCAAGCTAGTTCTTTCAAGATGCGCTGCCCACAAGCAACTCAAACAAAACTCATGTTGGCCACGTGAACAGTCGACCAGTTGTTAATTTCAGAAATTGTGCAGTGCTTATGAGAAGGCCTCCCACTGCCCATCAATCAGCTCAGCTCAAAAATTGCATAGAGATGATCAGCAGGTCATCCTCCTGACCTTAATGCAATTTTCCCAGCTAGCAGGTCCCAGAAGCAGATTGTTTGTTCCCTCCAAGAATCACGTAGTTTCTGTTGCCAGTGACTGAGTAGCCAACTAGCGGTTCCCTCTGGGAACCACACAGATCTGGCTGCCAGTGACCCCAGCAGCCAACTAGAAGTTCCCTCTGGGAATTGTGCAAGTCTAGCTGTCAGTGACCCCAGTAGCTAACTCGCAGTTCCCTTTAGGAATTGTGCAAGTCTGGCTGCCAGTGACCCCAATAGCCAACTAGTAGTTCCCTCTGGGAATAGCATAGATATCGCTGCTAGTCTCCCAGGTAGTTCCCAAGAAAAATTGTGCAATCCCTGCTTGTTGACCCTTCCTGCAGCCCGGCCTGTTCCTCCAGAAAATTGTGCAAATCTGGCAGTCTAGCCCCTGCTGACTGTTCATTCTGGAAAATGCATTGAGCATTCCCAGTTGAGCCAGACCTTGCAGACAGTCACTGTCGACTCAGATCGCATGTCTCCATCTCTCAGTGACTCTTGCGCAGTTTTCATCAATAGTTGCCCGGAACCATCATCCCGCATCACATCCCTGCTACCTCTCCCAGTCACTTGCATTTGAATGATCATGTGTCATGGTAGACTAGGAGGTTTTGGATTTGATGTTGTATTGTCACGAGTGACTATAGGTACAGGTACACCAAAAAACATGTTAAGACGATGAATGGGATGAATGAAGGGAGCACATGCAGATGGACAGGTTCACCAACAGACGAACGAGTGAAGTATGTGAAGCGTACGAACGCGACGAACATTCACCTTCGCGAACAAGTGAGCCTGTCAATCCTTCCAACATGAAAGAAATGAACATGCTAAAGCTTCATCAAACAAACCAAGGACCATCGAAGACTCCGCGCACTTTTCCATGCGGAGGTGAAGCTATGGTACACCATGAAGACATCCATTACTCAGCAGCACTCTAGCTCGACATGCACTCTAGCAGCAACACAAATGTACCAGCATTGTCATGTCAAGTCATGTGGAGTCAATTCATGAGTCATGTTGCCCACATCTCCACTATGGGCTTGATGTCAAACAATGTGATGTAACGTGGAAGTCCAAGAGACCCACTTGTTGAACATAGAGTCATGTAAGTTGGAAATTCATGGAAGTCAAACGGTCATGAGGGTAGTCGAACAGCCACAAGGGTCAGTTTCACCCTTGGCTATAAATACCCCCCTCATTTGTACATGAAGGGACATTTCACCTCATCTCCTCCCACATATCCAAGAGAGTCTGTAATATTTTCTTTGAGGAGTAAGTAGTGACTCCAATGCCCTGTTGACGGGGTTAGTGATGTATGTTGTAACGATGTGTCTTGGAACTTTCGCTTAATTCAGAAGCCTGTCAACAGGTTAGCACGTTGTCACACATGTATTGTATTTGTTGTAAGACTGATCTTTAACACTTGTAATGCATGTTTCTTTAACCATGTGTTCTACATCTGAACTGATTCATTTGTTGTAATGCATAATCTATTTATGGAAATGTGTTGTATATGTTGTTAATGTTGTCCCATCCATGTCGACTGCTCTATCGAACATCAGACAGACCTTTCACACAAACCTTGATGTAACAACCATTGCACATGCCTCGGACTGATCCGTGAGTGTTGTACATGTTATCTTACCTTGTATGTTGTGACTTCCACTTCTGAGTGGACAGCTCTGCCGGAAGTTGTGTATGTCCTTTGTGTTGTGTGTTCCTAGCCAAGTTGGGACTGATCCCTTTCAACCTAGAACCCACCTTCACCTTTTTCCCTCACAGTGAAATAACTATTGACACAAGTACACTTACACTCACCAGGCATGAGAACCTCACTTATAGAAGACAAAGCAAACCACTTTCCTGTGTTGACAAACAAGAATTGAGGCAAATCCTTAAGACAATGGCAACCAAGCCATCATACCGAATGGGACTCCCACACCAAATGATGTGAGGTCTAGTTGGGACTTCATACCGAGGTTATTCCATGAATGTTGGCGGGTCTAGCATCGTCATCACCATGTGAAATAACGAACTATGTAAGTGATATGAGCATCCAACAACTTAGTCATTCTTTCTGTATAAGGGGTTCAAGTGACAGATGTATTTTACCCAGTTTTTGTTGCAATGGCTTGACTCCTTCCTTCTTTGATTGGAATCCTGTGTTGGATTATTTGTGTGTTGTATGTACTCAAGCCATCATATGTCCACACAAACACACCCCGGTACTGTTTGAACAAGCAGACAAAAACTTGTCTATCCTGCGGTGTGCAGCATGTACCGAGACTAACAAACTTCACATCGTGGTCTGCTCCTAGGTTGATCTGTTCATTTACCATGGTGAAACTGTGGATTTTGTTGTTTCTTGACCCTTGAAAGTGGTTCTGCAAGTCATAGACCTTGTTGAGAGAAACCACACCCTTGGGGATGAGGTTGCCTTTCTTTTGATCAATTGCAGCTCGCAGGGACTGCTCGTGCTCATCTTCATCAGATGTTGTGTCCTTGAAGGCATCAGTGTTGTCCATGAAGTGCAATATCTGTTGATCATCATCAAAAATGTGTAGATTAGTTATGTTATTGGTGATAGGCTTACACAAAATTTCAACAGTAAATCTACCCCTAAGCAGTGACATGTTAGTGGTTGTGTTTGCTAAGGTATCGGCAGTTGCATTACGTGTTCTTGGCACAGAAATGATAT
This sequence comes from Pinus taeda, assembly GCA_000404065.3. Taxonomy (NCBI): domain Eukaryota; kingdom Viridiplantae; phylum Streptophyta; class Pinopsida; order Pinales; family Pinaceae; genus Pinus; species Pinus taeda. The sequence continues at coordinate 146,824 of APFE030261644.1, forward strand.
TGAATGCTTGGAAGTTAGAGATTAGTTTCCATACCTCTTTCTAGTAACTTTTGAGATGAGGTGATAAACAGTTTATGGTTTTACATATCCATCGTACCACGATTTTTACATCACCTACCACTTTGAGCAATGCAACATTGAGGCTAATGGCCTTTTGTAAACCCAACACAAGTGCTTCGTATTCATCAATGTTGTTTGTGCGCTTGAACTCGAAGCAGCTCGAGATCAAGTGTTTCATGTGCTTTGGGCCAATCAAGACACGCCCGTCTCCAGAGCCATCCTGTGTATTTCATCTGTCAAATTACATGGTCCACAAATCATTTGTACACGGACCATTCGACATGCTTGTACTACTATTACTTCTACTGCTACTGTTACTAGTGTTACAATGTGATGTATAGGTTTCATTTCCATCAGTTGGGCAAGGAAGGAGACCCAACTGCGTGTCTGGTGGGGTTGGAGTTGGTTGTGCAAGATAACACCCTAGCATTGTTTTCAAGATGTAGTTTCCAAAAATGAGCTCTGCGAAGGCCAATGGTTTGTTCTCGCCATTGATGGGAGTGACGTTATGCCTCATGTATCTCTCGGATAACCCCCGGATTTGATTACTTTTGCCCTTATATGGAAGCCATAAGTGTGAGCAGTTTGTAGCAAAGTACTCATTCAACTTTCTATACCAGTATCTCGTAAGTAGTAAGCCATATGCTTCCATTATATCCACAACAACAATTTTTATGCACTAGTGAACTCGGTCGTCTTGAGATAGTCAGATGATCACATCCGGATGTTCAACAATGGCTGGTACACATGTCCAATTGAGTTGGATGATTTTTGTGGATGTCTTGCTCCATTGCACATTGATCTTCTTGGCAATGGAGAGCGGCATGACGTTGGTTGACGCGCCATAATCAACCAAATAGTTGTGAAAAATGCAGTTAAAAATTTCGAATGAAAGAAAGAATGGAGGGAAAACAGAGTTTGCTTCTTCCATCCAGAGTGTGTTGAGCACAGTTGTGAGTGAACTGGGAGATGTGCTTTCTCCCTTGTTGGTAGAGGTTGCATTGTCTGTAGATGTTTGCACCAGTGCGCGCAGCAGAATATCCCGATAACCCTAAATCTTAGCCAACTTGAACAAATTGATGTTTGTGCGAGTTTTCTTCATGTCTTCCACAATGTTGTAGTCCAGAGCGGGTATACTCACCGATATTTCCGAGGTTAGAATGGTGTTCGTGTTGTCTGATGGAGCGTTTTGCAGTTGGTTTCTCATGGACGTACTCTTTTCTGTCGATGTATTCCCGGGCTTGCTTTGTGTTTTTTGCTTTTGAACTACTGGTGGATCAACCTTCCTCAGCAATTCAAGTCTTTCTTGCATTTCCCCAAGTGTAGGGGGAGCCCCTTGACTCCTGAGAATCTAACGACCATTTTTATTTTGGGGCTGCTTCTTGGTGTTTGTTTTTTGTGCTGCTTGTGAGAACTGATACATGTTGATTACCTACCCAGTGTTGGGTGCCTCATCAAGTGCAGCATCTTCATCATCGTCTATGTCTCTCAGTTGGCACTGCGTATTGCTTACTACGTTTGGCATACGGTCGGATATTGAGCCGGCAACTCATTTCCAATTCGAACAAGACCCTTACGGGTGATTGTCTTCATGTAATGAGAAAAAATCTTCATTCAGGCATCATTCTATCTGCAACATTGAGTTGGATCTCTACGTAGTTTTAGTCGGGAAGTGATTGCTTCCTGGTGACATGCTTCCTTGTCTTTGTTTGGGCAGTCGGCTGCTCACAGATGTGTTGATTATTCGTTGTTTGATCTCAAACACTTCTGTTGTCAAGTTCTTGACAAGATGAGTAAGGGTCTCAATATCACTTGCATCCTTGTGTTTACCCTTTCTCGACGCAGCTTGGAGATTCCTTCTCACGTCTCTGGAGTCCTTCGTTGATTCGTCATACTTGATAACTTCAATTGCGCGCAGATCCTTCTCTACTACGATTGCCTCTTCGCAATTTTCCAATTGTGTTGGTTTCACATCTCGCTTGACGAACTACGCAATGTTGGTTGGCAGCGTGGACATGTAGTAATTTACAGTGATGGAGTCATGAGGTTTCGTGTCTGCTGCAAACTTGTTCAATATGCACAAAAACCTCTTATTGAAATCATTTACCTTTTCTTTTGCCTCCATCTTCAAGCTGCCCAACTCTTTGAGCAACATGGATGGGGTCTTGTCATCAGCATTTTTTTCCAAGAACATGCATTTGAACATACCCCAGTTATGGATGGAGTTGACAAGAAGGTTGTGATACGATATTGTTGCACGGCCATCCAAGGTACATGGGAATAGCCTGCATGAAATGTCATTGTACCATACCTCGAGTGGCTGCAGCTATAGTAGAAGTTGTCCAAGTGATCTTCTGCCTTCATTGTGCTATCAGGGTCATACTTTGTGAGAATTCACTCTGAATGATTTGGCATCTTGTGCCAAGCTCTCGGGAGAGCCAATGGTCCCTAAGTCATCTATTCCAAGTTTTGGTCAGCCATATCTTTTTCTTCTTCATCCTCCTCCTCTTCTTCAGAATATGACGGTTCTGGATCTGAGTCTGTTCGTTCATCTTCACCTCCACCTCCTCTGTTGTCTTCTCCTCTGCCTCCTATACCAGAATATGAGCCCAAGATCACGAGGGTGTCTCATTCCCCCTGTTAGAAGGTTGGAGGTTCCTCTCCTTTCTCAATAGCTTCTGCCAGACCTTCGAGTGTGGAAAGAACTTCTTCTTCCACTGTTTATACAACAACTCATGTGGGAGTGGTCTTTGGCTTTCTTCATTCGTATGGAAGATTTTGTATTCCTGGGATCAGTCTGACTGCTTTTTCGAACTGACGGGTGATGGGACAGACAAAGTGGAGGTGCTGATATGAAATTTCATGTTCACGTCTGGGAGGTGAGGAGTAACCAACTTCAGAGTCGCTTGTAGATGAGAGGGAGTGCGAGTTACTGCCTTGACCATATGATTGATGCGTGTGGGTGAGAGGACATTCAACCATAAACAACTAGTGACCCTCCTTCTAGCACCAGAAATGTTGATGGTGCTGGACCCGCCAACATTCAAGGGTTCTCCCCAGTATGAAGTCCCAACTAGACCTCACACCATTTGGTGTAGGAGTCCCATGAGGTATGATGGGTCGATTTCCATTATCTTAAAGGTTTACCTTAGCTCTTGCTTGTCAACACATGAGAGTGGTTTTCATTGTCTTCGAACAAAAAGGTTTGTGTTCTTGGTGAGTGCTTAGTGTTACTTGTGTCAAGGTTCTTTCACCACAGATGGAGAGGGTGGAAGTGAGTCTCAAGTCGAAAGGGAATAGTCCCAACTCTATCAGAGGCACACAACATAATAGGACATGCGCAGCTTCCGTTAGAGTAGTCTACATAGATGCGGCAGTCGCAAACACACAGTGAACAGATAGCACGTACAACACCCAACGAGATAGCCCACATGAGTGCAACGATTGTTATAATAGGTTTATGAGAATGGTTATGTCGAGTGTCCAGTGGGATATCCCACACAGGTGAGACAACGTTAACAACTTATACAACACATTTTCATAAGCATATGTATTAGAACAACCAAAATAGTTGAATTGTTTTAACACAGGTTAAAGCAACATGCATTACAAGTGTCCAAAGAATAGTCTTACAAACAAATACAATACATGTGTGAAAATGTGATGACATGTTATCAGGCTTCTGAATTAAGAAAAAGTTCCAAGGCACATCGATACACCATACATCACTAACCCCGATAGTGGGGCATTGGAACCATTGCTCCCTCCTCAAAGAAAAGACTATAAACTCTCTAGGATATGTGGGAGGAGCCAAGGTGAAAAGTCTTTTTCATGCACAAATGAGGGGTTTTTATAGCCAAGGTTAAAATTGGCCCTTGTGACTATTCGAATTCCCTCATGACTGTTTGAATTACATGATTCTTCAGCTTTACATGACTCTTCAGATTTACATGTGGGTTTCTTGGACTTCCACATTACATTACATTGATTACAATAGTGTGGCCCACAGTAGTGATGTGGCCGAGATGACTCATGACATGACTCGACACGACAGAGCTAATATGTTCATGTTGTTGGTGGTATGAATGTCGAGCTGCAGTGCTGCTGAGTGATGAATGTGCTCTTGGTGTATCATAGCTTCACCTCCACATGGCAAGGTGTGTGGAATCTTCATTGGTCTTGGTGTTCGCTTGATGTTGCATGTGCACGTCTCTCTTTTGCTTGTACTTTGGCATGCTCCATGTGTTCTTCCGTTCGCGAACAAATTTTATCGCATGCATTCCTTGTCCATTTATCTACGAAACAATCTCCTCGCATGCGCTCCTTGTTCATCTCATTCATTCTCGTGTCATGTCTCATCCATGTACCTATATCTACAATCATCCATGACGAGACGACATCAACTCCAGAAATCTCCTAGTCTACCATGATGCATTGTTGTTCGCTTTCAGATGCAAGTGACTAGTAGAGAGGACAAGGCTCTGAAACTATGCAAGGCAGATTTCAAGCCGGGATGCGGGCTCGGGGCTCTGTTCATGAATATTGCACAGAGGTCACTGGGAGGCTGAAATGGGAAATCCGGAGCGAGAGTGGCTATCTGCAGGATTTGACTCGGCTGGAGTGCAGATATGCACAATTTTTTTAGGGAGACAGTGCAAGAAGCAAGGGGAGACTGGCAGCAAAAATTGTATAATTTCTTCGAGGAGCTGGCAACATGCTATGGGAGGTTGCTCACTAAAATTGTGCAATTTTTCTAGGGAGTTGGCAGCATGCTGCGGGAGACTACTGGAAAAAAATACGAAAGCTGGGAGGTTGACCTGTTGGATATCCCTGCATAGTTTCTGAGCTGAGCGGAATGTTGGGAAGGTGGGAGACTTCTCATGAAAACTATGCAGTTTTCCAAGTGAGAAGCAGACCGGCTGACTAGGTGACTGGCTGGAAAAACTGCGCAATTTTTTAGGGCATTGCATTGACAGACACAAGGTGTATGTCTGGCATGTCTACACAGTTTCTTTAGTCAGTAGAAGTAGACATGCTTGGCAGCTTCTGTGTAATTTTTTGGAGGAGTGAGGATTGGGGTCACTACCTAGTCAAACTCTCTAGTTGACCAACTAGAGGCTTGGTTGATTTTCCTGCAGGTAACACAGAATGAGATGGCTTGCTGAGAAACTTTTGCATTGTTCTGAGTGACAGCTAGTTGGGTCGACTCTAGGATTGCTTAGTGAAGACTACCTGGGTGTCACCCTCAATCTCTGCGCAATTTTGGACAGCAATACATATTCACTGAGGTCTGGTTGTTGGGGTTGGTTTGTTCGACATAGCTTTAGCAAAATGACTAAGTGTGTAACGAGTGACTTCGTACATGCATGACCTTGCGAACATACACTCAACATGATTTGATGACAAGACACCTCGAACCATCAAGACAACATACGCTCAGCGTGACAAACCGACAATGCAAGCGAAAAGCACAACACTTGTGATAAATCGTTGAATGACCATGAGGACACTTGCGCGACAGTGCATACAACTTCGTGTGTGACTGCAATGGATGTTTACATAGTGAATACAACTTGTACACACGAAGTCAGACTTTGTGCATGGCCAGAACACGAAAAAAGATGTTTGATGAACGGTCAAGCAAGGAGGGTGCAAAGACTCGACACGAGCTCACAAGATGAGCCCAAGTGTTTGCAAACATCAAGTAAAAACCCAATGAAGGCTCTGAAATTGGATGCAAGCCAAAATTTTGGAGGGTGTTGCAATCGCTACAACAGTTGGTTGGTTCTTACCAGGGAAATTTTCAACTTACCTTTGTGCACGTTGACGGTGAATTATTTTCCATCCTTGATGAGTTGGTTCTAGTTAGATCTTTACGTGAATATTTCATCTCACATTTACATGTAGGGACTTGCAAACACCACCCCACATGCATCAAGGAGAACTACCTCTAGTTCTAATTCATCAATAAAATCAGCACTAATAGCAAATCTAATTTTGCATTTTTTTTTAACTTTAACTTTGGATCATTATTTACCCATCCCAGTGGATATGGGCTCACATGATCACAAACTTTCAATCCCAATTTGTTGACCAGCTCTATTGTAATGAGATTTGCCTACAATATTGAGTCAAACATACGATCAATCATTGTCTTCTTAACATGTATCTTTATGTGGAAGAGTTAGGTCATTTATTTATCTTCCTATTGTCAAAGGCTACTTAGATTCACCTCCTTCTACACTAACGTACATATGATCTTCTCATCATCATTTGAGTTGTCTTCAACCTGGTTTCGCAAATTAGTGGCCATGAGTTTCTTCTTATTATTATCTTTCTTTTTGTTCTTCAGGTTAAGCTCTAGATGCAACTTCTAGCACTTCTAATTTGTATGATCATCAATGTTACAGTGATTGTAGTGCTTGTTGGGATTCTTGCACTGGTGTGTTGTGGTTGTCGTATTTTTATCTTTTCCACCTTTACACTTCTTCCCCTCCTTAAAAGTGTCCCAGTGCTCCTCCTACTTTGATCCACTTGATTTCCCTTTCTTTTGGCCTATGTTCCCCAGGTATTGTGCTTATACACAAGCCTCGCCAAACAATATGGCTTGAACAACATCACTTGCTTTTGCAAATGGATGTGTAGTTCCCCCAAATTAGAGCTATAGTAAATTCTTGGAAGCCCTAGTTGGAGATCAAATCTCAAAAGTATAAATTTAGTATTCAGAAAATCACTAAAATTAAGGTCGAAAATTTATGAGGCATATTCATATGACAAGGTTTGAATTTTGGATGAATGAAGCTTGTTTTAAGTAAGATTATTTGTGAAACAAAGCCATGTCCAAGGTTGAACTTCTCTATGGTATATCAGTGGAACATTTTTTATTTTGACGACCTTGACCAAAATGTTACAAGTAAACTTATTGTGTACAAGTGAGGAATGAGGAGTTTAAGAGGTCACGTAAATTTCCAATAGGCCTCAAGTCTCTTAAATGCCACAATGTGATCTGAAGGAACTTCAGAGGATCTCGAACTGAATGTCTTGATCTCAAAATTTGTGATTAAATAATGGGTTGAATCCTCAAATCAAAAGTTTGATGTCAATATTCCTCTGTTCTATTCATAATAGAAGGACAAAAAGCTTTACTAGGAGAGGACCTAATTATCTTAGGAGACGACCTGTCTGTTATTGGTACATATCCTTATAATCCTTAAGAGTCTACTATGAGTTTTTGCATCAGAGTTTTTCCATTAGAATTATTGAACTCAATTTCGTTGCAAATAAGATCTTTGTAATCCCTTTTTCTCATTTTTGATGTCTTAGTGGTATTAACAAAGATACTAATTTAATGAGAACTGTAACGAATTCTCATTTTTTTAGATGTTGCAAAAAATCATCTGATTTTGAAAAGTGTTGATGCAGAATCAACATTTTTTCTTTAGCATATTTTTGACACTTTAAATTTTCATATGTATTAAGTATTTTAAATTTTCTTATATATTAAGTATGTACAAAAAAAAAAAAAATTAAATGTTAGTGATTTTCATGTCAATTTTGAAAAGTGTTGATGCAACATCAACCCTCTTTTTTTTTGGATTATTTTCGACACTTTAAATTTTCTTACCTATTAAGTATATACATTTTTTTTAAATGTTAATGATTTTCATGCCAATTTTGAAAAGTGTTGACACAACATCAACCCCCCTTTTTTGGGGCGTATTTTTGACACTCTAAATTTTCTGATATATTATGTATGGATAATTTTTTTTTAAATTTGGTGATTTTCAAGCGGATTTTGAAAAGCATTGATGTAGTATCAACCTTTTTTTTTTAAGGCACATTTTCGACAATCTAATTTTTCTTATGTCCTAAGTATGCTTAAATTTTTTAAAATGTTGGTTATTTAACCATTTTTGAAGTTGTCTTATTCATCTTGTTTTTCATCATAAGAATTATGTTTTTTAAGGGTTTTTCAAGCTTCTATTTTTATTTTTCTTTGTAATTTTTTTTATAATGAAATTTTTATTTTTTTGTCAAGTTTAAAATAAATAATAAAATTGATATATTCTGGAGTTAAGATTATTTTAATATATTTATATATCATTAATTGATACTTCAATATACATAAAATATTGTCACTAAAATAATAATTTTAAACACTAGAAAAAATAACACTTTTTGCATATACATGTTATTGTTAAATAAAAGAATTTTTGTGAAAATTTTGAAAAAAAAAAATCATGAATTTATGTCCCAAAGATTAATAATATTTAAAGTATTTTCCCAAAAAATAATGATTCATATAAAATTTTCAAGCAAATTAATGAAAAATAAGTAAATTAGTTTTATATATATATATATATATATATATTAATATATATATTATATCATCAATGAAATTTAAATAAGTAAAAAATTAAAACATTAAGCATGTTAAAATCTAAATTTATTTTAAGAAACAAAAACAAATAAATTAGAAGAAAAAAACAAAAACTAACTGTTATCTAAAAAAAAATAGACACACACATATTATATATAATTTTTTTTAAACATTTAAAAAAAAAAATACGCTAAGACTAAAAAATTTAAACATTGTTTTGCAGAGGCGGCCACCTCACTCCGGCACCAAAAACTTGTGGGTGGGCGGCATGGGTGGCACACCACCCTTGTCTCCCTCACCATGACCCTTTGGCATCAGAGCAGGGCGTTGCCGATTCCCTAAATCAATGAGCCCCAAACACATACCCATGGCCCCTAGGCAACGGGCCGGCACGCCATCAATTCCTGGAATCGACAAACTCCAAAAGCAAAGACAGCAAGGGTAGCAGTGGAAAACGCTTGCAAAAACAAGATTTATATATATATATATATATATATATTATATAATTTTTTATATTTTTTTAATATTTCTTTTTATTTTTTAATAGTCTTGTATATATATATATATATATATATATATATATATATATATATATAATAATATATATATATATATTTAGTTTTGTTTTGTTATTTTTTAATATGTTTGTTTTTTTATTTGAATTTTTTAATTATTTAATTTATTTTTATTTTTTGTTTATATATTTGTTTTTCTCCAGTTTGTTATATTTTTTTGTTTTATTTGGTTTAAATTTTCTCTTTATGAAATTTTTTTAATGTTATGGCTTTTATATAATTTTTTAAGTTTAATTTTATTTATTTTTTGTATTGTAGTTTTTTTGTTTTAATATATTTTATTTACTTCTTATTATTATTATTTAGTTTCAAAAAAAAATATCTCTTTTTTATGGAGGGCTTATGTTGATTCTCGACTAGCAATTCAATCTTACTAAGTGTCAATTTGATAGTTGATTTTAAAGTTTTCTTTATAGTGGATCAAGTTTACTCTCACAATTTGCTTCCGCCACGTATCAATTTGATGGTTGATTTTAAATTTCCGTTGCTTAAGATTTTAAAATAGTTATACTTTTAACATTTAAAAAAAATTGATCTGTTTATGGGAATTTTGGTTGGGAGCCGTCGAAGAAACCTGCCGTCGACAATGAACCCTAGCAAACCTGCCGCCGCTTCCCTTCCTTCGGCCGCCTTCGGGCTCCTGCTCGGCCTGGTGGATGAAGGTGATGAGTTTTTTAGTCATAGATTGCGGGTTTCCTCCGTCTATTCTGAACAGCATGCCTTTCAATCTCTGCTGAGAGCCCCCTGCAATCTTTTCGGCTATGCTCGGGACGGTGGGGCTGCCAGTTTTTGGCCCGCGAATGATGTTTCCTGCACCTGCCGCCCCCTTCAGATTGAAGTTGCAATGGCCAAGCGTGAACAAACAGATTTTATCCCTGGTTCTCCTCAAGCGGTGGTTCTCGGAAGGTCTTTTTTTATTCTGGTAGAATGCTCTGCTTTTAATCATCAGAGCTCTTTCCGCACCCTGGATCTGCCTGGATGGAGTAACTGGAAGCTCTGTGGAGCGGAGAGCAGTAATAAACTCAATGACGCCGGGATGCTCCCATTTTCTTCTCACAAGCCCCTGCGGCAAGTTCAGGGTAAGACAGTCGTTCAAAGCCCTTGCCTCCTCTCATCTCAAATCTGCAGAGGAAAGCGGATCTCTGACTTCTCTGCCTCATTTCAGATCCAAATCAGGCTTATCTCTGGCAAAACCCTGCTCCAATGGGTGAGCTCATCAGATCTAGTGCAGAACCTCAAGCATACTATGGAACTCAAGCTGGGGATTCCCTTTGCAGCTCATCGACTTCTCCATGAAGGTAAACAACTTGAGGATCTCTATCCCCTTTCTTTTTACAACATTAAGAGAAATGCCACCATTATTTTTGCCCTTCGTTTGAGAGGGGGAGCTGTAGGACAGTCATCCTCAGCCAAGGTTTTTTCATACAAGGATGTTGTCCATGCACAGAAGCAGGAGAATTTAGTTCCACTAGTTCAGGCTCCCAAGCCTTTTCTGGTGGACAAACTAGAGGAAACCCCCTCCATTGAAATAGTGCATCCAACACTAGATGAGCAAACCCAAAAGTATGCAGAGCATGGCATTATTTGCAGGTTCAATGGGCTATGGCCACGTACAGCAGACCTCTACCAGTGGATTCACTCTAACTGGACCAATAATTGTCAGGTTATGTTCTGCTCAAAGGGATTTTTCATTACAGTGTTTGCTTTGATGAGGACTACCAAAAAGCTTTAAAAGCAGGGCCTTGGTTTTGGGGATCAGCAGGTTTATTCCTCACCCCTTGGTTCCCAGACTTCGATCCATCTACAGCAATCATCACCAAGCTCCAAATTTGGGTCAGACTTCATAACCTCCCAGCGCATCTTTGGCACTTTGTTGTTTTCCAAGGGATTGGAAACTCTCTAGGCCACTTTCTAGACACAGATATTTCTAGAGGGGAAAAGGGCCTATACACCTTTGCCAGAATCTGTGCAGAAATAGACATGAGCAAAGGTCTCCCTGACAAGATCAATCTCAAAATTGGAGACTTTCATTGGACTCAGAACTTGGATTACGAGAACACAGCCTTCCGCTGCCACAACTGCCATCACACAGGGCACCTTCAGTGCTCTTGTCCCCTGTTGCCTGCCCAAAAGAAGAAATCCATTCCTAAGCAGAAATCAAAAAGTTGGCAGCCTCAGGACCCTCCCCCCATGGACGATTTTGATTTCAGTTCGGATGAAGAGGAGGAGTGTGATGAAGGAATGGCTGCAAAGATGGCCCAGGATCCGCCCTCGGCTGAGCCTGAAAAATTGTCCTTCCAGCCATTCTCTCATAAAAGAATTCATGAATCCTCTACCTCGGATTCAGATAAGGAAACCTCTCAGTCAGCCCACCCCAGTTTGCAAATCTTGCCAGTTCAGCAGTGCCCTCCTGAATGGGTCAAAGTTGGTAAAAAGAAAGGGAAAAAATGTCGCATAGTTGACTCTTCCCATGTTGGGTAGAATCCTATGCTTTGC